>JAEUYN010002447.1:0-38324 GCA_018257835.1 Euura lappo | reverse complement strand
TCGCATTTAATGTAAGGCCGGAATTTGTTGCCATGTGTTCCGTTCCGGCAGATGCAGCTTCCTCCAGCATCCCCACCCCCAAGAAACCCCCGATGACCGGCAGCGAGTCAGTCCGTGCCGAGCCGTCGCCTTGGCTCGATCTCGGAGAGAGTCTCTCGTTATATTTTAGGGAGAGTGTAGGAGTACGATAGGGGAAAAGAAAAATTGAATAAAAACGTAGAAAGGGGCAAATTATCCAGGGGTGGACCTGAAAATAATTAACACCTACGCAAGATAAGAAGAGGCGGTCTCAGAGATGCTCGAGTGGCAGAGCTTCGTCCTGCTGCTCGTGACGAGTCTGGCCCAGGGCGAAATTCTAACACCACCGTACTTCAACTTGGCAGAAGGCCGGGAAATCAGCGCATCTGCAACATGCGGTGAAGATATTCCCGGAGGGGAACTGTACTGCAAATTGGTCGGCGCCAACGCTGACCAGGACGAAGACATCAATTTGATCCAAGGACAGGTGAGCAACGCCGTCGTCGAGCCGATGATTCAAATTTTTCAATTTCTGTCCACAATGTAATTGAAATTTGAATAGAGATCTTAAAGACACATTCGCGGAACGAACAGTACCAACAATTCTTGGAGAAAATGTGTTCGTGAGTGTAGATGTATACGGAACTCAATCCCTCCCTTTGGCTTTCAGAAATAAACTCACTCTCGCCGGCATGGAACTAAACCTAAATTTTCAAGTCTAAATTGGTCCCGAACAGTTCGACTGCAGTTTTAAGTCCGAATTCCTGAGCATCCCACAGCGCGCGACGTGCGAGTCAGACCGAAGCATGAATCCATTCCGAAATTCGACTTGTATCGCATATAGATTCGAAGAACGAGAGGGCCTAGTTGAGTTTCATGAATTTACGCGAAATCTTCAATGTGATCCTCGAAGATAATCTGCGATATTCTTTCCTCTTCAAATAAAGTCTTAAACCCTGGAAGCGGTCGCTAGACTGCAGCGCGGATCGTTCATAGATCTCTGACTAGGGTCGAAGCCTGTTCTTGAATTGAAATTTCCTACCTCCGGATAAGCTGCTTAGGTATTGCTGGAAATTTGCGGACTAGTATGAACAGCTAATTATGGATGTACAACTTTTCCCAATCTCTTCACTGTATTTCGAAGATCGCGATAATGATCATGGTTTACGATTCCAAGCCGAGCTTGCGGCGACTTGAAAGGAAACTAAAAAAGAAAAAAAATAATTCAGCGAAATATTTGAACGGGAGTCGGGAGATATTCCGCTCTCAGCGTGTGCTAATCACTTCTTGTAATCAATTTAATGGTCGGCCGTGCCGCCAACGTACGAAAGTTCGAAAACACCCTTGACGGAACCGCCGACACTCCTTCTCCTCAGATTCCGATACATCTTGTCTCGGGATTTTATTACGTCAGAGGTGCTCTTGTGTTATCCTTTGTTTCGCTCCTGTGTATACCTATACCACGGAGGTACGGTGTGATCGGAAGGTATACCTATACCTATACATATAGCTTACCTACGTCTGGCGATTCCAGCCATATCGAAAAAAAAACAGAAAAAAAACATAACTTGCGGAGGCGCAGGCTGGTTCGTGGTGCAGAGACTTCCCTCGGTCGAGCACGTATGTAACTGTATGGCATAACCGATACAGGTAGGAGTCACTGGTTAATAGGTATACCATACATACGCCTATAGTCGGTATAAAATCGGTATACTTCCTGAGCGAATGAATTTCATTCGATTTAAAAACTATCGGGAATAGGACAAGATCAATTTTCGTATAACATATACAGGGTGGCGCATTTCGTGTGTCGAGAATGGGAGGGGCTTGACTTTTTTTTAAACTGGCATAACTTTGAAACGATCAAATCTGCAACTAACCGTTTCAAAGCTATGCCCCTCCCATTCTCGGCACATGAAATGTGCCATCCTATATTGAACCTAATAAAATTTCTGACTCGAGTCAACAACAGACTAGATTTTCGTCGACGGATGTAGAAGCTTAGGAATTTTTATAAAATTCACGCAGACTTATCATATGTAATCAATTTTTTCATTTTCATTCTTTGCGTGCTTTCGGCTATTCTTCACATTTTTCGGTTTCGTGGGACGTCCATCAGTGGTATTGAAAGATATAAAAACCGCGGTTATGATGTACATCGGTCGTATTATCGAGATCACCAAAATCTTGAACTATACGGGCTTATCAAAGTATGATGTGTGTAGCGGGGGACTCGTTTACTGATATAGGGGACGGAGGCGACTGATAAATAAATATAGAATTGACCTCTTGATAACAAAAGTATGAACCAACTGAGTTAAAGAGTTTTTTTAGATCCCCAATTTATATCCACGATTTATAGCGACTCTATTATAACACATAATATACCCATATAATTTCCACTGAATCTGTTTGCTTTTGGATCTAGGGCAAGATGTAAGTCTTCAGATTTCAACTGGTAGCAGAAATATTTTTACTGTAATCATGGAAATCAATAACATGGTGGCCACTGCCCAGGGAACACCGCGAAGTCAGGGAAAAGTCAGGAAATTATGAAAATGGTCAGGGAAGTCACGGAAAAGTCAGGGAATCCGGAAAATTGTCACGGTTTCGTGAGTCGCTACATCTATATCTATAACATTGATATTAATTTCTGCAGGTATGCGATTACTGCGACCCAGAAGACCCGTTCAAAAGACACCCGCCAGAACATGCCGTCGATGGAATGGAAACTTGGTGGCAGTCCCCGCCGTTGTCTCGAGGGATGAAATACAACGAAGTTAATCTGACGATTAATTTGGGACAGGTAATTTCCGTTACACCTATTCTTCAGAAATACCATTCTTGCATTGCTTTTACTGAAGCCTGTGAATGTCCGTTTTAAAATAACGTCCAACCCAGCTTATACTCTGTGATAAAACCAATTCAGCCTTTACTGAGAATTGAGAACTGAGAGGCAAGCTCACACAGATAACCATTGACCTATGTCTCCCGGGTAGCCCGCCTTCGTGATAAAGCGTCTCTTAGAGACCAGCCAATGGATCTTTGTCTGAACACCGATCCTCTAGAATTATCTATTACGATATTAAATATTACGGTAATGTAGGATTCATTCGCAGAAAATTTTGTTGTATGGATGGATAACTTCAACTGCACATATAAAATGTTTTTAATATTTTGTTGACTCGTCAAATAACTCTGGGCTTATCGATGCGTAGGCGTCATCATCTGGAATGGGAAGCGCATTATCATACGTTCGTTTCCTTTCCAGATAAATTGTGCGATAGGAGACCAAACAACTCTTTTCATTCTTTCTACGATAAATTTATACGCCTTCACAGTTCCGAATGAAAATTCAAGGTTCATTAATTGACTATAGTCAATACAAAAAAGTTGATTCAGATTTTATATCAATATATCGCGGGTCATAATGCCATAAGGTCGTATATAAGCGCCAAAAACGCGATTTTAATGGCAAAAGGTCGTTTCAATTTTTTTTTCACGTCATTCGCTCTAAAAATGGTCAAAACCTATAAATCAATTGGTTTCAACGTGTTTGAACGAATCTTCGGGTTTTTATCCCGAATACAATTAAAAAATAAGTTTATATGTATATACGACCTTTTGCCGTTACGAACAGCAAAAAGTCGTAAAATGGCGGTTACGTCCTTATGCCATTAGACACGCGGTTCTTATGATTTAACGTCTTGTTTATTGACAAAGGTGGTTCTTCTTCCTAATAAAGATGCGTCTCAACTGTCAGCTCATCTGTATTTGGACATTATATGAAAGTATCTTGTTTTTACGGCGAGAGCACATCTGGATTCAAGATCAACTTTTGAGGGTGTCTTCGATGTGTCCGTTCCCGGCCATCAAGAAAGAATCTTCAGAACTGTTATTTTGTTGACATTATATTTAATTATATCTCGATTTTTTACCGATTACTTGAAATCATGCGAATATATAACGAGGAAAAATTTGAGAAATGATTTTGAAATACAGTAGGCGAGGGAACGTACATAAAACGTGGAATATTCTTTTCGATCATATTTCATCTACGTAGACCAAAAATACTGTTTTCGTTAGATTATATTACAACAATGTCTCTCTCACTCCGAATTTCATTCATAGGAATTCCACGTCGCGTATGTATACATACGCATGGGCAACTCTCCCCGTCCCGGGTTATGGGCACTTGAAAAGTCCAAGGACTATGGAAAGACTTGGTCGCCCTGGCAGTACTTTTCTGATTCTGAGAGCGATTGTAAGAATTATTTCGGAGTCGACGCTCGTGCACCCATAGCCAAAGATGACAGCGTCATATGTACCACCGACTATTCCAAGCTTGTTCCATTGGAGGGTGGAGAGATCCCCTTCTCGACCTTGAACGACCGTCCCTCTGCCAACCATTATTTCAACTCTACGCTACTACAAGAATGGACCAGAGCCACTAATGTTCGATTCCGTTTTCTGCGGACAAAAAATTTACTGGGACATTTGATGTCGGTTGCTCGCCAGGATCCCACAGTCACCAGACGTGTGAGTGATTCTAGATTCTTATAACCACATTACTTCATCAGTTACGTATGTTACATACATTGATAGGTCTCAATTACTTTGTCAGTTTTTTTCCAAAATTAAATGAATATCATTGAAATTTCAGTATTTTTACTCCATCAAAGACATCAGCATTGGTGGACGCTGCATGTGTAACGGTCATGCTGATACTTGCGACGTCCAAGATCCTAACAATCCCAACAAACTTCTGTGCAGATGTCATCATAATACCTGCGGACCTCAATGCGCATCATGTTGCAAGGGTTTTGAACAAAAAAAATGGCAACTATCGACTGCATTCAAGAAATTTACTTGCGAGCGTGAGTATTCTCCTGTTTAATCGCTTACGTTGTAACAATTCAACGATTATTCGATAACAGTTCGGATACGTTACGCCGTGCGAAATATTTCTTGATTACATGTTTTTTTTTTATTCATATTTTGACCAGCCTGCAATTGTTTCGGCCACTCCGACGAGTGCAAATACGATCCTGAAACTGATGAGAAACATTTATCACTGGATATCAATGGGAACTATGAGGGAGGTGGTATATGTCAGAATTGTAGACACAATACGGAGGGTATCAACTGTAACCGTTGTAAATCAGGATTCTACAAGCCTTTCGATAAACCTCTCAACGCCACTGATGTATGTCAGCGTAAGTAGACCGAAGATCAAGTTTACTTTCAATTGAAGTGATCAAATCAACTTCACAATGGACTGTACAGAAAAAAGACGCAGAGAATGTTCTACAGTTCACTGATGTGCATGCGATTATAAACAATGAGAGTTTCATTCGTATTTTTATAGCCTGCAACTGTGACCTGTCCTATTCGACCGGAAACTGCGCGGAAGGGACAGGGAAATGCGAATGTCGTCAAGAATACACACCCCCAGACTGCGACAGTTGCAGTTATGGGTACTTTGGCTATCCAAACTGTCGGCCCTGCGAGTGTCACCTTAGAGGAACCGAAGGATATTACTGTGAGGCTTCCAACGGCGGTTGTCCATGTAAACCAAACTACGCGGGACACTATTGTAATCTGTGTGCAGAAGGCTACTACAAGTTCCCCGATTGCCTACGTACGTATAAATTATGGATGCATAGTTAATAATTGCTTCATATAACGCAACATAATATTGATGCATCCATTTCGTATTTTCAGCCTGTGAATGTAATTCCGAGGGATCCTCGACCGACGTTTGTGACGTGACATCAGGAAACTGCTCGTGCAAGAGCAATTACGCCGGTAGAACTTGTGACATCTGTGAAAACGGGTATTATAATTATCCGCAGTGCAGATATTGCGATTGCGACACGAGTGGCACAGAGGAAGGAGTTTGCGGTAAGGAGGATGGGCGCTGCTTGTGTAAGGAAGGCTACGACGGACCTCGATGCGACAGATGCATCACCGGATACTTTGGATATCCTAACTGCCAGCCGTGTGGCTGCAGCAGTGTAGGCTCAGGGTTTTTAAGTTGCGATGTAACCGGGAAGTGCTCTTGTCTCAGTAACTTTGCTGGGAAGACTTGCGATCAGTGTAGTCCCGGATATTACAAGTATCCCGAGTGTTTGTCTTGTAACTGCGACAATCATGGTGCAATCGGAGTATCGTGCGACGGGGAAGGAAAATGTCAATGTCGTGAAAACTTTGGCGGCTTAAGATGCGATCAATGCAAAGAAGGCTTTTACAACTTCCCAGTTTGCGAAGGGTGCAACTGTGACCCAGCCGGTATTATCGAGACTTTCCAAGGCTGTGGTTCCTTGCCCGAAGGAGAACTTTGCCAGTGTAAAGAACGGGTTGAAGGTCGAATTTGTAATGTTTGCAAGCCGTTATACTGGAATCTCCAGCCGAGAAACCCGGAGGGATGCGAAGACTGCGATTGTAATATTCCTGGTGTTATCGGAGGAATAAGAACCTGCGATAGAAAATCTGGACAATGTATTTGTAAGACAGCAGTAATGGGACCAGGATGCACACATTGTGCCGACGGCATGTACAATCTACAAGAGAGTAACTTATTCGGATGCGATAACTGCGCCTGCGACATCGGAGGTTCCGTGAACCCGATCTGTGACAAGCAGTCCGGACAGTGTCAATGTCGACCTCGAGTAACAGGTCGCGCGTGCAACGAACCGCTGCAAGCCCATTACTTCCCAACCCTGCATCAATATCAATATGAAGTTGAGGATGGCAGAACACCGAGCAACAGTGCAGTGCGTTACGGTTTTGACGAGGAAGTTTTCCCTGATTACAGCTGGAAGGGGTATGCCGTGTTCTCTCCCTTACAAGATGAAATCATACAACGTGTTTACATTCCCAAGTCAACTCTGTATCGAATGGTTCTACGTTACATCAATCCGAACTCTGAGTCCATCCTTGGACATATTAAAATTACTCCCGATAACCCTTCTGACACGGAACAAACGTTCGAAGTTTTGTTCAAGCCTTCTAACAAGTCGAGTTTCGTAACAGTTGCTGGAGTTTCGGGGACCATTCCCTCACCTTTGGTCATGAACCCTGGTTACTGGGACATTAGTATTTCGACGAAAAAAAGCCTGTTCGTTGATTACTTCGTACTTCTACCAGCAGCCTACTACGAAGCTACGATTCTTACTCAGGAGGTGAAACTACCTTGTGAAGTGGGGTACGCAGGACTCTGCAGACACTTCAGTTATCCCGATCTAACAGCGTACGATACTGTCCGTGGCGAAGGAGGCTTCGTGGTTCAGGATGAACAGAAGAGCCGGCTTACCGAATTCTTCACCGATCGTGCAGCTCTGAAGGAACTTGGCGAAGGAACTATTCCATTGATTAACAATAATCAGCCGCAGATCAATTTCGATTTAAGATTATCCAGACCTGGACTTCATGTGTTGATAATAACTTATATCACGTCAAGTCCGGACCTTAGAACATCAACTATATTCGTCGAAGCCAATGCCTTAGACAATGGAAGAGCGGTACTCTATCCTTGCAGATACACCAGCGCGTGCCGACAAGTTGTCACTGATAAATATGGGAAGGTTGCTGCTCTTTATTTCGGAACAAACTATGTAAGCATCGTTATATCTGGGGAACCGTATACCAATACTGGCATCATATCCGTCGTTGCGATTCCCTATGATAAATGGTCTTTGGATTATATCAAGCCAAAATCAGTTTGTGTACGTAAAAATGGAAAGTGTGTACAAGGAATATTCCCGAATGCTGCCGATGCTAAGCAAATTGAATTGGAAGTTGATAATGAGGTATTGGAAATCGGCAGCCGGCCACCTGGTATTTACGACAATTCTACGAAATTGATTTACTTGACCGAGGAAACCAACACGATTGACATCAATGCCAAAGTACCCCAACCTGGTCCCTACGTATTTGTTGTTCAATATTTCCAACCAAATCATCCCGAATTTGAATTGGACGTGCTAGTGCAGAATGGAAAATTCTATGAAGCTAAATTACCTGTACCACATTGTCCGAGCAATAGCGGCTGCCGCAGTATCGTACGCCAAGCTGATGGCGAGACTGAATTTGAATTGATAGAAAACTTCATGATAACATTCAAGCAGGGTTCTGGACATGGTGTCTGGTTAGACTATATCCTTGTCATTCCACCTGGTCCTCGCGCGGAAGAGATATTGCAGAAGATCCAATTTGATCAGACTAAAGAGTTTATCAAGAAATGTGGTAATAATCATTTCCACATCAACATCACGAACGAAGGCTTCTGTCGAGACTCTGTATTCTCACTGACTGCTGATTACAACCATGGGGGACTGCCGTGTAACTGCGACGTCGAAGGAACAAGGAGTTTCGAATGTGAAAAGTTTGGCGGACAATGTCCTTGCAAGCCAAATGTCATTGGCAGACAATGCTCAATATGTAAGACCGGATTTTATGGTTTCCCTGATTGCAAACCATGCAACTGCCCGAGTACCGCTAACTGCGCCCCTGAAACAGGCGAATGTATTTGTCCACCTAACGTAAGCGGTGAGCGTTGCGATGTTTGTAGACCACAAACGTATGGCTTTGATCCAATCATTGGTTGCGAGGAATGTAACTGTCGCCCAGTAGGTGTGATAGGGGACGACTTGCAATGTAATCTCTTCAATGGAAACTGTAATTGCAAAGTGAACGTCATCGGTCGACAATGTGATAAATGCAGAGCTGGTTATTCTGGATATCCAAACTGCGCCAAATGCGATTGCGACCTGAGAGGAACCACCGCTGAAATCTGTGACCAAGGATCGGCTGAGTGTTTCTGTAAATCGAATGTTCAAGGTTTAGGTTGTGACCTCTGCAAAGAGGGTACTTTCAACATCCAAGCAAACAACCCCGAAGGCTGTACGAAGTGCTTCTGCTTTGGCAAAACTAATCGCTGCGCGTCAGCCAATCTATACAAAACTTACATCATCGACATGGAAGACTGGGACGGTGCTATAGTGAATGAAAAGATCGGCAGTATAACATTCCTGGAAAACATTCCTGTTCTGGTTAATGATTCAACGATATCTATGCGCTTGACTCTCAACGAAACCGCAGAAAATGTCACTTACTTCTCCGCGCCAAACACGTATCTGGGAAAAATGTTGACTTCCTACGGCGGTTATCTCACATACATTATTCATTATACGACTGGACAGTTTGGCGATGCTGTTGGAGGTGCCGATGTTGTTTTATACGGTGCAGATACCTACCTGCTCCATTACGCCGAAGAGCAGCCCCCGTCGTCCTTCGATTTCGAAGCGTCGGTGCAGATCGTAGAAAGCAATTTCGAGACTCTAAATCACCTACCTGCAACTAGGGAACAAATAATGATCGTGTTGGAAGATTTGCAAGGAATTTACATCCGTGGAAAATACTGGCAACCCAGCGTCATTGCATTTCTATCCTGGGTCACACTAGAGGTTGCCACTGAGAGTTACGCGCCGAACAGTGTCAAAGCCAGCAGCGTGGAACAGTGCCATTGTCCTCCGAATTACCAAGGCCTCTCTTGCGAAGAATGTGCTCCAGGATATTATCGAGTTTCTTCAGGACCTCACGGTGGCTATTGTGTTCCTTGTCAATGTAACGGTCACTCTAATACTTGTGACGTCAATACTGGTCGCTGCTTCAATTGCAAGCACAGTACAACCGGGGACCACTGCGAGTTTTGTGAAATGGGCTATTACGGCAACGCGACTATCGGGACTGCTATAGATTGTCACATCTGCGCCTGCCCATTACCGATACCGTCAAATAATTTCGCAAAAAGTTGTGAGGTCAACGAACAGGTTGACAAAATAAGCTGCGAATGTTTGGAAGGCTATACCGGACCTCGCTGTGAATCCTGTGCCAATGGTTGGTACGGCAGACCGCAGGTAGCTGGTGATTTCTGCAAGCGTTGTGAATGCTCGGGCAATATTGATACCAATACCGTCGATTCCTGTGACTCGAATACCGGAGACTGTCTGAAATGTTTACATAACACTTATGGGCAAGCCTGCAACCTGTGTGCTCCCGGCTTCTTTGGAGATGCGGTTAAAGCGAAGGACTGTCAGAGCTGCTTGTGCGACACTTACGGAATGGGAAGATGCAACAGCTACAATGGAACCTGCGAGTGCCACCCTAATGTCGTGGGGGAGAAGTGTGATCGCTGTGCAGACAATCACTATGGTTTCAAATCGGGCCAA
This sequence comes from Euura lappo, assembly GCA_018257835.1. Classification (NCBI taxonomy): domain Eukaryota; kingdom Metazoa; phylum Arthropoda; class Insecta; order Hymenoptera; family Tenthredinidae; genus Euura; species Euura lappo. The sequence continues at coordinate 28,074 of JAEUYN010002447.1, read as the reverse complement.
GGATGTAGAGCGTGCAATTGCGGATTGGCTTCCTACAGCAGTCAGTGTGACGATGATACCGGAAAGTGCAGATGCAAAACTGGAGTGACCGGTCAGAATTGTGATCGCTGCAGCGCGGGGTACTGGAATTACGGTCCAGAAGGTTGTATACGTAAGTAGATCGATTCACTCAATACTGTTTCCCGAGGTCAACATTCTTTGCCGATTTATTCAGCCAAACACACTAGTTCGGCGCTTCTGATAAAGTAGCTTCAACAGGATGCTCAGTAAAACACTTTATTCAATTTTAGCGTGTCACTGTAATACGGGATATTCTATCGGCGCGTCTTGTGATGCCGCAACTGGGCAATGCAGTTGTCTGATAGGAGTTATTGGAGAGAAGTGTGATCACTGTCCATACCGCTGGGTTCTCGTCGAACAAGACGGATGTTACCAATGTGATTCTTGTGCTCATGACCTGCTCGATGTTACTGATGCTCTCGCTAATCTGCTGCAACCCCATCTTTCAGAGTTTGATGTAAGAACAATGAATGGGATATACCTCATGGGATATATTCTCATTCTTCATCTCATACAGCATGAATGTGTGGGCAAAAAGATTGTCTAGTGATCAGTCAGTTTTATGTTCGATATTTGTTCTTGCTCTTGCAGACTGTTGCAGAAGGTCATTTTACGAATCAGCGTTTGGTATTCATAAACAACACAATTCATCGTTTGGATCCCCAAGTCAGATTGCTGGATCCGAGACGAGTAAACTTCTCCCCGTTGAAACAAGAAATTTCAAGACTTGATCAAGAAGTACAGAATCAAGCGCGAAACGTAGGATATGCCTCCACAAATGGTTTGGAACTGAGAGATCGCGCGAAAAATACATCGGCGGAGATGAAACTGCTTGAAAAGCATGTCGGCGAAGAGATAGATCGTGCGAATAGAATCGTAGAAGAAGTTAGAAGCCTAGCATTGAATATTGAACAGGGAACTGGTCCCAAAGTTGACAATGCCTTGAAGGAAGCCCAGGCAATCATCAAGAAGATTCAAGAACCGTTATTCACTGAATTCCGGGACAAAGCTACTGATCAGTTAGATCGCGCTAATATTTTACTCTCACAGATGGAACAGTATAATGTTCCTGTGAGTAATTTAGGCTCTGTTGTAGCCAGTCTGAACAGCAAAGTGGCAAACTTCACCACCAAAATAGATGACCTGTTGAATATCACTACCATCGCACAAGCGATTGCGTCTGCTGCTGACAGATTGAACTTTGAAAACAAAATAGCGCAGGAAACAGGAAATTTCGATCCTATCAAGAACTCGACTAATGAAGCACAAGACGATCTACGTGCTGGCGAGGAATTGAATAAGAATGCTACAAGACTTTTGAATGAGGCCCAAGATTCGTTCACGACAATCGGTAAGTATCGATGTGGAATATTGCTCTCGGTTAAGAACATGCCAGTCAATATGATTCAATATGACAGTGGTTTAATACATAAAATGTTGAATGTGAATTTTAGAGCAGGTGAGCAGAAATAATGTTCGTTCAACTCTCGAGCAAACTATCGCAAAGAACGATCAGAGCTTGATCAACGTTGAAGGCTTGGTGAAGAATGCTACGGCTCATGCTGAACAATTGTATCAACATTCTCTTGATTTAGACAGCCTACTTACCGATACTAGAAACACAAGTGCTGTGCGAGCTGCTTCTGCCTACAAAGATATCACGGATACAATCCATGCAGCTAATCAAGCTGCTGAAGATGCAGTCTCTGCTGCTAATAATGCATCCGAACTCGTAAGTAGAGATTCCGTTCACTATCACTTTCGGCAACTGTCAATAAATCTCTGACAAATTTAATGTACCTGATCAATGAGGAGTACATATTACGGGAGGGAGACATTTGCAATGGATGGTTTTCTCGCGAGTTCCATGCCAATTCTACTTTTCTCTTTTCAGTCTAACGGAATTGGAGAAAGAACGTCAAGTTCTCAGACCAGATCACTGGAACTCCTGACAGTGGCCAAGAGTGCACTTGAACAGACTGAGGGAACACTTGAAAATGACTTGAAGCAGGCGAAAGATGTTGTGAATAATCTTTCTAAACAAAACCGCAACAACACAGACGAGTTGGATCTTATTGACAGGTGAATTCTCGCATTCAGTAACAATATATACAATACGATTTCCTTTGTGCAATTATCCATACTTTGTATTGTGGTGATGACCAATAATTATTTAATATAATTTCTCCATTACAGTGTTCTCGGGGAAATTCCATCTCAGTCTTCGTTGCCGTTAGCACAAAATTCTATGGAACAGGCTAGAAGAGTGCAAGATATAACTCAGCAGGCAATCAATAACACGAACGGCATTATCGACAAGCTGCCGGAAGATCTCACCAAATCTGCGCAACTATCAAAGGATATGTCCGACTCGATTCATGCCATTTCGCAAGCTAATAACCAGTTGGACCGTGTACAGAGAATTGTTCCGAACATCACGAATCTAATCAACGAGCTGGGAAGTAAACAAGTTTCGATCGACCAAAAAGGATCCTCACTGCGGAGGAAAATCGACGATCTGAAACACCATATTGCAAATGCTAGAGAATTAGCTAATAGATTCAAGATTGGTCTGACATTCTACAGAAACACGACTTTGGAATTGAAGAACCCTGAAAGTTTGCCGTTATTGGCTACGTCTACGAAAATATCAGCCTACTTCCGTACCAATGAGACGAATGGCTTCCTACTTTACTTAGGAAATGAACCAAAAAGTAAACAACCGCGTTCAAAGACTGTAAGTTTTATTTATTATAGACATTGTCTATTCGCGAAGTGTATCAGCTTAACAATAGTAAGAAACAATAGCCAACCAATGTGTAATTTTTCGTTTTTTGTCCCACAGAACGACTTCATGGTGCTCTTGGTCGAAAATGGCTACCCAGTTCTTATAATGGATCTTGGTTCAGGACAAGAAAAAATTATCAGCAACAAATACGTGGCTGACAACATTTGGCGCCAAGTTATTGTCGAACGGTACGCGTACAAGATATTTTACTATCATTATTACACCCGTACAAACGTATGAGCAACTAGAATTCATCTTGTAATATTCATTCCACCACCTATTCTCCCCACAGGACTGGAACGAACGTCAAACTGAAGATTCGTGAAGAGATTGGAGACAGCAAGGATCAAGTCTATGTCAAGGAGCAAGTACTTCCGGGTACCTATTCAGTATTCAACCTGGATCAGGAACACTCTAAGCTCTTTGTCGGCGGATATCCCACATCGTTCCAGATACAAAAGGATATAACACCTGGTTCATTCAGGGGTGAAATGGAAGAGCTAATGATCGGGGACGTACCCGTATCATTCTGGAACTTTGTCTATGGAGAAAACAATCGACAAGGAGCTACCGAAAGAGACAAGCTGATCAATTTCGTTCCAAGTACTGGATACAGATTCGACGGCAATGGTTATGCAATTTTAAGCCTAAAACAGTCACAAGTTCGTCCTGATTTTCTGAGGTTTAACTTGAAAATGAGTTTCAAAACTTTTGCTGAAAATGGTCTCATGTACTTGATGATGAACGGCAGAAGCTTTCTGTCTCTGGAAATGAGAGGTGGTCGCATTCTCTATCAGTTCGACCTGGGCAACGGAAGCACGACTATTGCGTCTACGGACACTTTCAATGACGGTGTGTCGCATAACTTGGAAGTCATTCGACAAGGGAAAGTAGGAGTGCTAAGGGTGGATGAGTCTGAACAACGAGGTGAAGTACCTGGAGATGCCATGACTTTCATGCCTCAAAACCAGATATACTTTGGCGGTCACTCGACCCCACATTCCTTCAGATCCGTCACAACGGAAGGCTTCGAGGGTTGCATCGACGAAGTCGTTATATCTGACACTACCATCGATCTCAGCAGCAGCACAGAGGCGTTCGGAGTAATGCCAGGATGCCCCGTCAGGGTGAGACATTTGCTTAGCGATCGTTGACTAAGAGATTCCCCTTTCTTCATCACGCTATCTGGATCGATCTGCTCATACTTGTGTTATTATATGTTTTTCTAGTTCGCAAGTCTTGTCTCCTTTGAAGAAAGCACACCTGGATATGTCAAGTGGGACAATGCGTCAACAGCAAATTCCTTGCAAGTGAACCTGAAGTTCAAGACCTCTGCTAGCTCCGGTCTCATATATTACATTACAAATGATGATCAGTCAGCAACCAGTTCAATGTCTCTAATGGATGGACAAGTAGTTGTGAGGAGTCAAGGAGTCGAACTCCGATCCAGCCCAGATGGTACTAAATTCAACGACAGTGAGTGGCACGTTGTGACAGCTACCCACACCGATAACAGTCTCAGACTGGATATCGACGACACAGAAAACTACAGCACAGACGCAGCTCCACCTCCCTTACATATTCTACATGGTAGCTTATACATCGGAGGCTTCCCAACGACCGTGTCGTTTGACGAGGAGAAGGGACCTGCGTCAACTAAATCATTCGTCGGTTGCATCGGAGACGCAACTTTGAACGGTGCTATCATTAACTTTGCCAACACAACGCACAGACCAGGTGCATTCCTTGGAAAATGTAAAGGTGGCAGTCAAATATGTAAGTCCTTGCCAACTTCCACCGACGACGAATTGATTTATCCAAAGGTTCGGTTATCCAAACGTATTCTGGAATTACATGATATACGTTTGGATAATCGACACTCTACTGTATAAGTAATTGCTGTTGTGAACCCAAGTGATATACCCAAGTCCGCGTGAACAGATTTTAAATTAATCTTTCAAAGTGGATAGACTCAGGGTTTCAGCAAGAGTTTATCTCCGTAGGTCGTTCGTTACTCGTTTTTTGTTTTATCACAAAAGTGAATGGCTCTTAATCTCAGCAGAAGAAAACGAATAATTAACAGTATCATAGTCCTGAATACAGTATGTACGCTTATATGCATGTACGCTACAGTAGCTGTAATGTTGATGTCAATTTCCTAACAGTCACACCAGTTACGGAGCCAGGACCAGTAATTACAGAGCGGCCCACACAACCACCTCCAGTCGTGGTACCAACACCAAATCGTGATCGTAAGTTTTTTTATTCGTATTATATTTGTGTATTGATATCTTTCAGCGGTGTTGGCCACCCTCATTCTTCAAGTATAATCATTAAACAGCGTTTTCATATCTTGTTTGCCGGTATGAATAATGCTGGAAATATTGTAGTTGAGATTAAAATGAAACTTTGACCCTAAAGAATAATCGAAGTGATAATACCGGAGAAAGGCATTGTCTTCGTTCAGTAACATAGTTCTCTCCGTGGAGGAATAAGTCAGCTCGCCGATATGAATTTTCTTGTGCTGTTAGCCCCATTCGTTCTGGTCGAATGCATGTGTTATAGAAATACCCATACTGGGCTTGGTATGAGTACTGATTGAATCCATTACGAATCATTTTCGAATAGGAATCTATAGAATTCTATGAATTGTTTGATAACCGGAATGTTGTTTTCATCTGAATTTTCTGTATACTTGAACAACAAGTTATTTTTCGTGTCATCATCATGTAATCGTGTTTTCAGGTGTGATTGATATTATGCCAGACAACGATACCAGAGTTAATAATAATGAAGGTCGGCATCCAGTTCAAACTGGAATTAGATATCAAGTACCAAAAACAACCCCAGAGAAACCTTTTGAGCCTCTTACAACCACTACGGAAGAACCAGTCTCGGTCAATCAATGTCGTCTTCCACTTAATCCCGTCAAAGATTCAAATCCGATGGATGGGTGGCAATTCGGTAAATATATTTTAGAGTTTTTATGTATCCGATTGGTCAATTCATTTGCAAAAATTGTTTCATTAACGATGTGATCTTTTACTTCATTCTAGGAACTAAAAAACACAGCAGACTAGAATACTCTTTGGAAGGTACATACGTGGAAAGTTATAAACTTCAAATTGACTTCAAGACTCTGGCAAATGAGGGTATAATTTTCTACAGTACCGATCTGAACAAGCGGGACTTCGTTGCTCTTTATATTAAGGAGGGCAGGGTAAGAGAAAATTCCTTACTTCTAAGATTTATGAACAATACATACATTGTTTTCTTCTTTTTTAGGTACATTATAAATTTGATTGTGGTAGCGGCCCTGCCTTGTTGGTCGGAGACAGCATCGTGAATGATAACCAATGGCATACAGTAATCTTCACGAGAATCGATAGTGATGGGGAATTGAATATCGACGGTTCATTTATAACTGGCTCTTCCGCAGGGCAAGCCAAACAGATCCACCTCAGTCCACCATTTTACGTTGGAGGTGTAATGCCCGAACTATACAATAATGTATTCTCAAACACGGTAAGTGACGATTGATTTGCAAAGCTGGACGTACGTACGTACTGCACACAAGTACCATGAGCAAGAATCACTGAACTATTGATAACAACGTATCTAAAAAAATTATTTTTCTAGGAAATTAACTCTACGTTCAATGGCTGTTTGAGAAATTTCATGTCAAATGATCAACCAGCGGGCGAGCCAATGGTGCAAGTTGGAGTCATTCCGTGCTCCAAGCGGGTTGAGCCTGGACTTTTCTTCTATCCAGGAAATGGAACAAACTACCATAAAAATAGTGAGTGACTGAAAATATTTTCGACGCATTTCACATACTTTGATGTATGATTATGCTTGACCCAAAGATTTCAATTTTGAATATGTACCAATTGTTACTGAAATTTCAGCGGACAAAAATAACTTCACTAAGCTCATCGACATACAAATGAATATCAAACCTCGTACAACTTCTGGAGTCCTACTGTCAACTCAAGGTAGACGTGACTACCTGTTGTTAGAGATGCACAACGGATCGATCAGGTTCCTCGTTAGAACAGCAAAGGGACCTATTGAAACCACTTTCGATCCATCTGCACCCAATTCCTTGTGTGATGGAAATTGGCACAACATTCATGGTGAGTTATTATTACAGGTTTTACAACATTTAACAGATACTTGCTCTCAAATTATGTCCTCGGCTTAAACTTGTTTCTGCCACTTTCGAATTTTGCAGCCGTGAGGATAAAGAATGCATTGATTCTATCCGTGGATCATAAATCAGCACCGACTACTACCAATAATAAAAATGTAGCCGGTGTCGTGTCCAGAAACCCCATTTTCATCGGTGGTCATCCAAGGCCAACGAAAATTCGAGCTCTCAAGAGTCGTGAACAATTTGTGGGATGCATAAACGACGTTCTAATCAATGGACAACCTCTGAATTTGGATCCAGTGCGTGCCTTTGGTGAAGTAAGCACGAGCATATGTCCAACCACATAAGGTACTGGACATCATTGAATGCAGCGGAGAGTAATTTTGCTAATACCAAAAATTAAATTATATTGGATTTTAATAAAATGGATGCTTATGTAATGGATCATCCATATAATATTCGACTAAAGGGTACAGGTTTCTACTACATACCGTAAGTGAAATACTGAGGGCATCGTTCTTTTCCCACAACTCATCCAGTGATAATTGAATTCTAAGGATTACCAAACTATATTCCAAGAATTGTCGATAAGAATCTTAGAAATAACTCGTTTTGAAACAAGCAGCGGAGCAATTTTATATTCGGCCTTCCCATTTCTCAAATTATTTACGTGCAATTAATTGAGTGAATTCCTAACGACTGTACATCCAAAACCCAGTTCGCATGTGCGATTTGCAATCAGCAATTATGATTCGCAATCGGCATTCGTCTCAGAGTCTATGAGATCCCTGAATCGTTATGATTTGCCTTGCATATGGCGTGTTAATTTTTTTACTTCTCTTTAATAATAATAATAATAATAATAATTAAGATGTGGTTTTTCAATTACTCAGTACAGTAACATTTTTGTATTTCAATTATTAAATATACCAACAGAAATAAACGGGTTTTCACAAAGTTCACAAAGTTTATTTATAAATGGAACAAGCCCAACAAGCGAACCCAATAGGGGCAAAAGCAAGGTAGGGTTTTAAACAATTGAGTTGAATTTACCTTAAATGATTATTGTAAAACAACTTGTAAAACAAGATTCATTTTTATGAGTCTACTACCTTCATTAGTTTATTCTCACACATGACTTTGTTCCACTAATATCATGGAACTTAGATAATTTTGGCGATGTGTTGTTTCGAAATTTAGTGAATGAATCATTTTTCTTCGTATCACGCAATAGTCTAGAGATTCAGTGAATCAAGAGTGAAATATAGTCATTCCCACGCAGAACGTGCATGTGTGATCTCGCTCACATGAGATTTTATGAGCCGTGTAGTGGAGTCATGTTTCATTTTTTTTCCTTAGAGGTGTTGCATAATATTGCCCGAGTGTATACCATTGGACGAGACTATTTCGAAAATCTATACATGTTCCTTTGGACCCTGAATTACATTTGTTCAAATTCTGATTGTTCGGCAAGAGAAAATGAAACATGCATATGAATCATTTTCACCACCGGTATTTATCTCTGGTTGTTGCAATTCATCGTATTTCCGTCGCCTCCTGTCCGCAATGGCGATTGGACAGCGGTGGACAAAACCGAACATTAAAGAAACAGTGATTTGTACACCGAAAAACGATTTTATTTGAATCCCACGTTTGGAATAAACTCAAGCAAATGAAGAAACGAAGGCAACTGCAAGTGACGATGACTCAGTCATATATGTTTAATCAAGGACGACTCCACCTTTGTGACAAGCCATGTGGATGCAGACTCGTCAAGGCACTATCGTCACAATGTGTTTCAAACCATTATGCAAAATCCGATAGAGGTCGGTTTTCAACTAGGTATGTCACAGGGATGCAGATGATTGTTCTACCAGTCTTTAACATTTGCAGTCACTATTGACACAAATTTTTGAACATGAAGGTCAGTTAATTCGTCGTTCTGATATGCAAAGTATCACATACAAATTCTGTTCTCAGTCTCGTATCCAAGTTCACAGTTACAATTCAGAATAATAGTAATAGTAATAGTAAATTGGAATCAAAATTCAACAAATGCAACATTCGACGGAAAATAACAAAGCATTTATCTAGAACCCTTTAGATACAAATTTTCAATTAGTAATACATGTATATACATATACAGATGAATTTGTTATTCATGTATCATACGAAAAGTGGCAAAGCGCACACTAATATTGCCAGGGTGTCCTTTTCAATATCGAATTTCGCACTTATAACGCTAATTTTTATCCGAATCCTTACATTATTTTGAAGGATCCATGGATTTCAGGACACCACCAGACCATCAAGGATCGTCAAACACCCACCCCATATTTGTGAACTCGACCGGTTGTATCTAACAAAATATAATGATAGACGAATATTTCATAAAATATCTAAGCAGCCAAAGAAACTATAGATAATTATGACGAACTTAATCACGAATCACAATTAACAATAACTTATAGTGAAAATAAACAATGAGTATAATCATTTATAAAAAATATACAGTCTTCATTTGGTTGTCATATTAGAATTCGTACACTGCAACGATCACGACTAACTTATTCTGCTCACGATCAGAGTTTCAGCCATTAATGTATTCTATACTACACTTACTCCTTCCTTATACCTATTCAGATTTAGACTGACAATGGTGTCAAGAACAGAGGATCACTAAATATCGATGAGCTGTGAGCCATTTCCACAGCGTTTCCATGTATAATTTTTTTTCAGCAGTATAACTCTTAAAACGATCGTTTCGAGTCCACAGTTTATGCTCGATATTAGTTATCCGATGAGCGGAATTTTCCACAATCTTAATACTGGCGATCAATTATTCAGTTGATTTATTCCAGGGTGGAGAAAACCGACGCGACTAAACTTATGTGAATAACTGTGCTTTTATTTACAATGAGCAGCCTTGTTGTTTAAGAATAACTTGAATAACAGCCGTTGTGCATTTTATCAACAATTATATTCTCTAAAAAAAAGTCAGTCACCTTTGATTCGGTTGCTACAAATCATCAGAGTAGATTAAGAATAATTTCCCGAATCAAATGAGATCTCAGGAAAACGTCTTTTATTTCCCCTTTTTGAATCGAATTTAGATTTTTTTTTTGTTCAAGTTTCCAATGAGTAATTTGTTCATTCGATACCATGAGCAAAAATCATAACTAAGCCTGGCTCAACCATCATGTCTTCTGGCATATGGGTATTATCGCAATGAAGCACTAGCACAGCCTGCTTGCCAGGTACTCTCTTGCATATGTAATTTTCATACTGCCGGCGAGAGCTCTGTCTGGTTTCCAATGAGTTCAATCCCGGTGGCCATTTTCGTTCGTGGCAATTCTCCATCAGCTCGTCGATAACGTGCGGCGGACAGTTGTACTCGGAGAGCGTTCTCTTTATCATTGTCTGCAGCAAAGACAAATGGTGTAAATCACAACCAAGGGTGAACGACGAGTGCTGCTACTCTGGGAGTATAAACTTGCTCAAATTTCATGATTCGAAAAGCGTGGGTTCCAATTATTAATCCGAATATTTCAAATTTGATATTTCAAATTGATTGAAGTTACTTTTACCTGCAAGAGCTCATCGGGTGTGGAGATCATGCCTCCCCATCTGGTGACTCTGGCTCTGGGCAGGGTCGCGGACCATCTAACAACTTCGTCCCTTTCCATTTGATCGGCGATAGCTCGCATCGCTGGATTGGAGACCCTCATTGCTCTCATGAAGTCCTTGAGCAAATGTATTTCCCGTTTCTGTTCGTTTATCTGAAACTGTTGTTCTCCCAGCTCTCGCTTCATGTCCGTTAACTTTTGTTGCTGGGATTGAATGAGGCTGCGAAGTTCCCTTATGCAATGATGACCTTTCAGCTCATCCTTAGGGATAATAAGACCGCAGCCCTGTTCGCACGGCATCGGCCGTTTTGGGTTATACTCACATTCGTCAAGGTGTGAAACGAGGCAGTCCAGTTTCACAACGACTTGACATCCGTACATCGTGTTGTCGCACCCGATGCACAACCTGGCTAATAAGTTTCTCAGGATCCTCGGCACGGGCCTGAGCTGCGCCGAGGTTATCGGCGCCCGGTCGACGGGACACGTCGGCTGCCTGTTGATCCATTCGTTGATGCACACCCGGCAAAACGCGTGCTCGCAGAGCTGAGCCTATAACACACCACTTACCTACCAGAACCCATAACCCTTCTATGTGCTCAGTATAAACGGTAATCAAGTTTCACGTGACGAGGTGAACTAATTTAGGTTAGGTTTGCTATTTTATGGTTTCTAGTTCCATCGGGTTTCCACATCGTGGATCGAGAGTTGCGGGAATTTAACTGTCGCGAGAATCCTTGATATCCGGTGATCAAAGTGATAAGTACCTGAACTGGTTCCTCGAGAACGCCGGAGCAGATCGGGCAGAGAAGTTCTTCGTCGACCTCGCCTTGGAACCGATGAACTTCGAAGCCCATTTTGCCCTCTTCGCGCTGTCTGCGATTCTGACTAACTGACTTTTGGCCTTGAATGCAATTTAACGCGACGGTTTGTTACCTTCCGTTTGTTGTGCGATGACAGTAAACTGTCAGTACGGTTTTGAATGCTATAAAAATGCCGTTGTTCATTTGAAGTTGGCAGCTGATTGGTGTGTCGTATCGCTCGAGTCCCTCTCGCAAGTCGTAACGCGCGATCAGCGCGAGACCATACTCTGACAACTTCACTGCGAACTTTGAAGTTTTTACCGTTCGGCAATCAGAAAGTTGATATATTTCACGATTTCATCGCAAACGCTTTCTCTATTTTGTGATTATTGCGACAAGTGCGAATAACTGTTTGGCCAAGGTTTGTATACCTACGTATACGTTGAGGACAGGTCGCTGTTGTATAATATTCGTATCATACGGACAACCCATAATTCATTGTTCGTTGGGTGATGTTATGGCGCTAAATATGAAAATCTGTGCGCTCATCGTATTATCGTATTTTTGTCGCACTAGATTTGGGAACACGTTCCAATGGGCAATTCCATATCAAGTGATCAAGGCTTTTGGGACAAATTTTTCTGATCTTGACGTCGATCTCAGAAAAAGTAGTTCACGATGAAAAAAAATACTCGCCAAAGCTTTTTTTTTTATTCTCATCTTTTTTTCAAAAAATCATAACTCCGGCTACGTTGGTCATAGGGAGATCAACTTGGGCTCATTTTCTTTGCAAAAGAATATAGTTTTTAGAAAAAAATAGGGCATTGGGATTTTCGGTCGCTCAACATAAAATTGTCTGCATTTCCCGAAACAATTAGAGATTGCGGAAAAATGCATTTTTTTTTAATCTGAAAAAAATCACAGACGTAGATATATGTATCCTCTCAGTGCTGTGTAATTTTCAGAGTGGGAGAGCCAGGCGTTATTTTTTTATGGCCTAAGATGTGTATTACGTTGATAAGTACATTTATCGTGTAATATTTTCGGCAGACTACTTAAGTATTTAGAATTCAAGAACGGGCTTTTCGGTTCAAATAACATCTTTAATCATGTATTTTGGGCCAAATTATGTTGCTTCAACTTCAAGTTTAATAATTATTTCAACTAACATTGAAAATTCTGCAACTATAGGTCCAACGAATACTACTGCTCATAATCCACGTAAGTCTTTTCTATTTCCGAAGAATTTTCGTGACACAAAATATAATTTTTTACGTGGATTATAAGTATTCGTTGAACCTATATAGTTGCAGAATTTTCAATGTTAGTTGAAATAATTATTAAACTTGAAGTTGGAGCAACATAATTTGGCCCAAAATACATGATTAAAGATGTTATTTGAACCGAAAAGCCCGTTCTTGAATTCTAAATACTTAAGTAGTCTGCCGAAAATATTACACGATAAAAGGTACTTATCAACGTAATACACATCTTAGGCCATACAAAAATAACGCCTGGCTCTCTGGCTCTGAAAATTACACAGCACTGAGAGGATACATATATCTACGTCTGTGATTTTTTTCAGATTAAAAAAAAAAATGCATTTTTCCGTAATCTCTAATTGTTTCGGGAAATGCAGACAATTTTATGTTGAGCGATCGAAAATCCCAATGCCCTATTTTTTTCTAAAAACAATATTCTTTTGCAAAGAAAATGAGCCCAACTTGATCTCTTTATGACCAACGTAGCCGGAGTTATGATTTTTTGAAAAAAAAGATGCGCCAAAACGAAGAGGTTGCATAACTTCAAAAATATTGAGAATAAAAAAAAAAGCTTTGGCGAGTATTTTTTTTTCATCGTGAACTACTTTTTCTGAGATCGACGTCAAGATCAGAAAAATTTGTCCCAAAAGCCTTGATCACTTGATATGGAATTGCCCCAATATTTGTGTACCTAATAGGTGCATCGAACCACAGCCTCAACAAGGACCATGGTGATGAGAATTATTACGAATATAAAACTAGAAAAATCACAATGAAACAATCTTTCGGACTAGGTTCATAACTCCGGCAGCGCCGCCCTGGCGGTCATTGTTTGAATCAGTGAGGTTACGAAAACTCATACAATTGATACCAAAGCCAGTGTTTCTGAAATTTCTGTAAAATTATCGATTAGAACAGCTGTAATCTATACAATACTCGTCAAGTTTGGCGATTATTGTGCACTAACAACTAGCTCGTTTTTAAGGTTATGTTTTCAAGGTTATTGCTACTTGATAATAATTTTCATTCTCTTTTTGCTTTCTGCACCCGGCGTTTCCCTTGAAACGATACCGAGTAATCGGCCATATCCGTCATCATAGATTTCCTCCCTACATCGGATACGTGACATGATTTTAATAATTTTTGGTCTTTCGATATACTTTTTTCAGGAAATATATCTAACATAACCTTTTGAAACCCGCTAACGATAACAACCATTATTTTCGGATCGTATACTGGTATAAATGCAAAAAAAATGTTGTTTAGGATTTTAGGAAGACAAGTAGTTCCGTATGAGTACATGTATTTCTACACGGAATATTAGTTTCCGTAACCTCACCGTTTGAACGGAATTCCGAGAGATGGCGCTGCCGCTCCGCGCCAGAGTTATGTGCGTAGCGTATACCTCCATGATCCGGCTTACCGTGACGTCATATGGGGCCGTGCATAAATGACGTCACCACTCAAGGGGGGGGGGAGTCACCGAAAATGTGACGTTTTGTGACATGGGGAGGGGGGGGTACACGCAAATGTGACGTCACATTTCGAAATTTCAATTTTTCTTCAATATTCAGTCAAAAAACCCTGTCTCAAATTTGAAAAGCCCGCCCGAGGGGGGGTATGTGAAAGTTTTGTGACGTCACCTTGGGGAGGGGGGGGGGTCCAAGCTTTGTGACTTGGTGTGACATGGGGGGAGGGGGGGTCAAAAAAGGCAAAATTCATGGTGACGTCATTTATGCACGGCCCCTATATAAAGCAAAAAAAAATCGACCATACCCTAAGGGGTCGTCCACATATTACGTAACACGATTTGGAGCGGGGGGGGGGGACGTTACGGTCCGTTACGTCAGGGGGGGAGGGCCTCAAGTTTTGTTACGTAACAATTGAAACACAGCTTTTTTTCTCCCCACGGCCGATAAAAATTTGTAACTGTTTATTGTACGACAGATTTTTGAAATAAGGTGGCAGAATTGAAACGTATAAATCCTCCTTTTAGCCCTCCCACGAATAAAAACACTTGAATTTGTTACCAAAAAACGTAATTATAAAATGTTACGTAACAAGTGGGGGGGGGGGAGTTGATCCTTTGTTATGATCCCGTTACATGGGGGTGCAGAAATGGGCCAAAGTCGCGTTACGTAATATGTGAACGACCCCTAACTAAATAAGGACCATGGTTCCATTCACATCAGAAATCGGCAAACATGATGATTCGAGGGACATTTTGGTCATATATTGTCAATTGTTTTGGAACTCGCGAATATTGTTTGATCGAATTGAAAAGATTGTTCCAATTAATATTGGCAAAGCATACAAATTTTTATGATTTAATAATAATATTTACAGCGTTGATAATTGGTAATATGCTGAAAATCTGTGAATTGAATTATTTAATTAAAAATTATAGGTTGAATGATGAATTTCTTTTGTCAAATCTCCCATTTTCACAAAATTCATCAATTAGGTAGAAGTATATTTTCAATTTTTCAAAAAATGTCACTCACTAGAAAGAGAATTATTAATTGCTCTAAAAATGGTCAATTAGTGAAGAATAATTTGCTAATTTTTCAAGAAATCAGTAATGCGAAAGTCTAAATTTTTTAATTTTTCAACAAATCAGTAATGCAAAAGTTTAAATTTCTAATTTTTCAAGAAATAAGTAATGCGAAAGTCTAAATTTCTAATTTTTCAAGAAATCAGTAATGCGAAAGTTTAAATTTCTAATTTTTCAAGAAATCAGTAATGCGAAAGTTTAAATTTCTAATTTTTCAAGAAATCAGTAATGCGAAAGTTTAAATTTCTAATTTTTCAAGAAATCAGTAATGTGAAAGTCCAAATTGCTAATTATTCAAGAAATTAGTAATGTGAAAGTTTAAATTGCTAATTTTTGTAAAAATTATTCATAGTTCCTAGTGTCCAGGTCTATCGCCCCATAGTTCCTGGTGTCCAGGTCTATTGCGCCATAGTTTTCGGTCTCCAGGTCTATCGCGCTATAGTTTCTGGTATCCTATGGCACCATGGATCTCGACACCAGGAACTATGGCGCAATAGACCTGGACACCGAAAACTATGGCGCGATAGACCTGGACCCCGAAAACTATGGCGCGATAGACCTGGACCCCGGAAACTATGGCGCGATAGACCTGGACCCCGAAAACTATTGCGCAATAGACCTGGACACCAGGAACTATGGCGCGATAGACCTGGACACCAGGAACTATGAATACAGCAGAACGATCTTTGGAAAAAAAATAATCGTCGAGGAATCCTTTTGTCATTTTATTTATACGACCCTGTCTTTTTTCGCTTTATTTATCCACCATTTTTTGAATAATTGGTCGTTCATCCTTCAATATAGTTGATAATTTTTACGAAAATGAGCAATTTAAACTTTCACATTATACTAATTTCTTGAATAATTAGCAATTTGGACTTTCACATTACTGATTTCTTGAATAATTAGCAATTTAGACTTTCGCATTACTGATTTCTTGAAAAATTAGCATTTTATTCGTCACTAATTATCCATTTTTTGAAAAATTAGCATTTTATTCGACACTAATTATCCATTTTTTGAAAAATTAGCATTTTATTCGTCACTAATTGTGCATTTTTCGGAAAATTAGCATTTTATTCGTCACCAATTACCCATTTTCTAAAAATGAGAAATTCATTTCCAACTCATTGTCAATTGACCCGATATATAGTATTATATTTTTGAGGTATTGATCATTTGTTAACGATTGTCAGAATATTTTGAGAAATTATGATTTCCTAATAATCAAAAATTATTATTGAAGTAATTAAAATTTATTTGTAAATTATTATTTACGTGGTCGGTAAGTTTCAATTTTTGAGATAATGAATAAATGGAAAATGAAAATTATTTTTTGGCGATTTCTGATTCACATATACGCGGATGTGTGATCTGATCGGATACTTTGCGAGTTCGCAATTCACACAATCTCCAATTGTATGATGACATTTTCTTTTTCAATCGCACGATCTTAGAAGCGCACGATGGATTTACTGCCTATTGGCCCGTTCAGAAAGTGTAAAGTGAAAAAGAATCCTATTATTTAGTATCGATACTTCGAACTTTGGAACTCACCCCAGCTTTGGGTAGAAGGCGATATAGCGGTTCAGAGGAGCACAAAAATAAAATCATCTGAGAACTATGACTAAGTTATCGGCAGGAATGTACAGTGTGCAGTCCAAATCCAAAGGTACTCCAGCAGAATCCCAGGTGCAGTATTACATTCAATATTAAAATCCTTAGTATTTATGTCTTGACTGTAATAAGTTTCGTCGAAGACTCTTTGGTCACCCAGATCGAGGGGGAAAAAACCCCTCCAAAGGCACCTTTGTGCCCTATTACAGGCCATAACCCTTCACACTCACACTACCGAAGAACTACCGAAAGGTCACGCACCGACGAAACTGAAGCTAGCAGCTTAAAATCGGACAATGAGGCCCAAATATTAAAATTTTATAAAATATTATCCAGATTGAATGCTTTTACGAAAATAAGCACATCAGTTTCCACTATGTCATGCTATTCAGGAGAAGCCTGGAATGTTCGGCTGCTCACCTACCGGGATCGAGCATGGAATCGACATGAGCGCCAAATTAGCCTCTACATATATCACGGGTCATATCTGTCCCGTGCCGCGGGGAATTTCCCCTGTCTACGTCAATGTTTGGCCAATCATACGCTACCGGAAGGACGACATGCACAAATCGTATTGAATTGTTCTGCCGGTGGCAGCATTTCAGTGGCTTAAATAACTGTTTTCTCGGTATTTCTGTAGATATCTGAACAACCGACCCTGCAAGCCGGTATATACCGGAAAAGACACTTCTTTGGTTAAGAACGCTGTGTTTCGAAGGAAATATTAACAAATGACCGCCAGTCCGCCTCTCAACGTTGATATAAGACTCTGCGGCTAGGGACATGTTTGATACTAAGAGGCGCCACTTGTATACGCGCTCGGTCCCTATCGCTGCTAGCTTCAGCTTCATCACAGACTGGGTATATTCGACCCAGTCCAATTCCAAATAATGGTCTTGAGAAAACTATCCGTCCAATACTTCTGGTTTAAAAAAAAAAATATGTATGTAACAATAGTCGTTTTGTTGGAAATTGAAAGATAACTACGAATCAAAGAAAAAAACCTTGATCATGTCAATTTGTGAAGATAGAACAAGTTTGCTCAAAAGTCGATGGGTTGATTCCACCACCCAGTGTGACTGTGAAAAGGAAATCGTGAACGGGAAGTCGTGCTTTCCGATGCAGGGGGTGGTGAAAAATACTATACAACCCACGGGAGTGAAAAAGGCCATCCCAAACTGCGTTCTTGCCACCCTCGCCTTCGGCTCGGGTGTCAATCTCACATGCAGTTTGGAATAGCCTACTTTACCTCCCTAGGTGTGTAATATACTATTATTCTATAAACCGCCGATAAAATCTCTCGATAAAATCGGTCTCCGTCCATGTAAGAAAAATAATGAAAGTGTTCATCACGGGAGCAAAAATTTTGCGCTTCCTCAGTGTGGAGCCCTCCCTCGCCCTCGGCTCGGGTGTGAAATAGGCTCGGAAATAGCATATCTTGTGTACATAGCAAACTTCATTCTGAACAAGCGGGTTTGGGCTGACTATGAGCCAGCCTTCGAACTTCCCGTTATTTATTTTGTTCTCAGCTATTTTGAAATTGTAAATCTGACCTCAGATTCTTGATCAGCGGTTCAAAAAACCTTCGAGTACAAAGGGTATAGCCGAATAAGGGGGCAAAAAGTGCCCTCTCACCAAATAGACGACGGACTTCATTTTCAGTTGGGCCTTGGTAAAAAAGGTATTCATGCCAAATTTTAGCCTTCTACCCCTTCTGTCGCGGTAGTTATGGCGAAAAAACGTGATTTTCGCGTTTTTTTTTTTATCTTTGGGGGCGTCCATTAATCACGTGATGCATTTTGGGCTGTTTCTGACCTCTCCCCCCCTCGTCGTGATCTTAAGTGAGATTGTATCCAACCCCACCCCCCCTCCCTGCTATCACGTGATTATTTATAAAAAAATACATTCTATACACACAAATCAGAGAAACATGAAATGAAATGACTCATTTGCGTAGTAGAGTCAATTGTCAATCGCGGGACATTTGAAAGTCTTCAATAAGTAGAGGAGATTCTTTCGCACTGTTGAACGAAAAATATACGTGATTCGTTCAAATGACCCCCCCTCCCCCCATGTGATCGGCCGTGATTTTTCTAGCGACCCCCCCCTCCCTGCCTGAAGCCTCACGTGATTAATGGACGCCCCTTGCTAATTCATCGTATAGACCTTCACCAAAATTCATGGCCATGTATTAACATGTAAGAAGTGTAGAGAAAAATGTTCAGAGGTTCGGCACTGCGGATCCGATCTTTAAAAAATTCCGAAAGATTTAAATACGGTGTTCTCAGTGGATTTTCGCGAGGCACTGAGTTCCAATAATTTTTATTTACAAATGTCGATCACTTCCGTCCAATTTCTCATATTAGCCTTCGCTTCACTTCTGGTGCGTCATGCTGAAAAAAAATGAAGAAACCTTTGGGGATTTAAAAAAAAAATCTGATTTCGTACCGAAAGAAGTGCAAAAAATCTTTTCGCATGTATTTTGATCACCTTCTTCTGTACGAATTTTTTCAAGCGAATAGTTAGGGATTTATGGGCTATATCTTTCGCGTAAAGAGTTAGGAAGAGCAAGAAAGTGTTGAAAAAAATTTGGAAAACTTCAAAAACTAGAAGAAAAATGAATGGTACCCATACAGCAAAGCAATGTTGCAGCAATGTTGCATATGGCCCATTACTATTAGCAACATTGCTGCAACATTGTTTTGCTGTATGGGTAGTGAATATGCACGTGAAGGGATATTCCTCTACTTTATTGAAATTAAGAGGGTACATACACCTCAAAATGTCGAGAAAGTCAAAACTGCCAAGTCATTTTTAATATTTTAGAATGTTTTTCACACAATTTTGGGAGCACATTTCTTTTCGTCTACGATGCACGAAATAAAATCTATCGGTGGATCGATTCAAGTTTTTCTGGACTTAAACTATTCAGTAAAGACGCCTTTTCAAAATGAACAGAAAACTTTTTGATCCGATCAAAATTGTATCAGGGACCCTATTCTACAAATTCTTTCACGCGTATCACTGGTGAAAGAGCTGAATTTCCGATTAAATCTGCTCTCTGATTGGCCCAAATGCCTCTATCACGATTTGTCACCGGGTGATACGTGTGAAAGGATTTTCAGAATAAGGCCCCAGATACTCATAATTTTTTAGATGAAAATAGTGTTTTTCTGTCTTCATACGTTACTTTTCATTATAACTCGAGTAAAAATAAAGTTATGAAAAAGTTCTTCGTTCAAATTGAAAAGGCTTCTTTACTGAACGGTTTGAGACCAGAAAAACTAAAATCGGTCCACCGGTATATTTTATTCTTTACATCATAGATAGAGATAAATTTTTTTCTAAAGTCTCGAGAAAGCCATTCCAATAGTCTCAAGAATGACTTTCTGTGGTTTTGACTTTTCTTAAATGTTAAGGTGTATGTTCCCCCTTAAGGGGTCTGGCCACCCTGGCCGCACAGAAAATGGGCTTATTCTAAGAAAATTTGTAAGCTCGATAATATTCAACGGAATTTTTGCACACATGCTAGTTTATAGCTTGATGAATATATCATAATTTTCGTAAAAAAATATTCAGAAATGGCGGCTTCGCAGTAGTTGCCGTGAAGGTACACGCGCGTAGCTTGCAGCCAATAAATCTCCGGAACAGGTCATCTTAAAAAAAATATATATATATATTAGCTTATTATTGAAGGGTGCGACTAAAATATAGCGTAGGATTTTTTTTTCCGATCACTGCAAAAAAAATTTATGAAGAAAAAAAAATTTCGTGAGCTTTTTTTTACTCATCATAAAATTTTTGTGCAATTTTACGTGCTGACTCTGAAAAGATTGCCGTGATGATAAACTCCGACGCCTACTACGATAAGTAAGCTCCACTGAAAGTATTGGCTTGAAAAAATTCGTACAGAAGAAGGTGATCAAAATACACGCGAAAAGATGTTTTCTCACACCCGGTCGCAAAATGCCACTTTTCATACCTCTTGAGCCGGCGCAAAACAGATCTTTTCGGCCCTCGGGCGGAAAAGTGCTTTGCGCCCGCCTAAAGCGGGCGCAAACGACTCTTTTCCTGCCCTCGGGCGCAAAGTTCCGTTTTGCGCCCACTCACTCGGTCTGAAAAGAGGCATTTTTGCAGACCAGGTGTCGAGAAAAAAATCGTGTGCAACACGGGCGCAAGGCAAGGCTATTTTGGCGAGTGTGATTGCAGTACACTCGCCTTCGGCTCGTACTGCAAATTTCACACTCGAAAAATAGTGTTTTGCGCCCTTGATACACAATGTACTATTTACACTTCCTTGGGTACGAAATCAGATTTTGAAAAAATTCCCAAAGGTTTCTTCATTTTTTTTCAGCATGACGCACCAGAAGTGAAGCGAAGGCTAATATGAGAAATTGGACGGAAGTGATCGACATTTGTAAAAAAAAATTATTGGAACTTAGTGCCTCGCGAAAATACACTGAGAACACCGTATTTAAATCTTTCGGAATTTTTTAAAGATCGGATCCGCAGTGCCGAACCTCTGAACATTTTTCTCTACACTTCTTACATGTTAATACATGGCCATGAATTTTGGTGAAGGTCTATACGATGAATTAGCAAAGATAGAAAAAAAACGGGAAAATCACGTTTTTTCGCCATAACTACCGCGACAGAAGGGGTAGAAGGCTAAAATTTGGCATGAATACCTCTTTTACCAAGGCCCAACTGAAACTGAAGTCCGTCGTCTATTTGGTGAAAGGGCACTTTTTGCCCTCTTATTCGGCTATACCCTTTCCGTAAGATTTCGAATGTTTTTAGTATTTTTCCCAGCAAATCGGACTCGCCATTTCGAATTTCGCTAATCTGACTTCAGATTCGTGATCAGTGACCCAAAAAACTTACGAGTACCAAGTTTCATCCAAATCCAAATGTTTTTAATTTTTTTGCAGCATATCGAATACGCCAAATGAAAATTTTGCAAAACTGACTTCAGATTCGTGATCAGCGATCAAAAAAACCATATGGTACCAAATTTCATTGAAATCCGTTGATTCGTTCTCAAGATATCGTCATTTTTGTTGCATTTTTGAGAATTTTGTTACTTGAATAGTTCAAAAAGTACTAATCCGATCGATCCAAAATCTAATCAGTTCTAAGTTAAGAAAAGCCCCGTCGATTGAGCCCAAGTTGATCCAAATCCGACCACGCGTTCTCGAGATATCGCGCGAACAAAAATGTGGTCACGCACATACACACACACACACACACAGACGTCAGACTGAAAATAGTCGGAGGTGATTCTTTGGACCTCGAAACGTGAAGATTTAGTGAAAACTCAAATTTTCATTTTCGGGGTGATCACAATAACTTCCTTTTTTCTCTGAAAACAGAGAAACGGGAAGTTAAAAAATGGATTAGGTTGGTAATAATACTATAGGCATAATATCAGATTTTTCTTCTTGTACTCGAAATGAAAATGAAAACGAAAAATTCATCATATAAAAATCTGTTTTCTTCGAAAATAAAATTAGAATCTTTTATATACTTTTCGAGGAAATTTTATCGTAGTCGGGTAAAAATCAACATTCATACAATTAATCGAATTATTCACTCTAGGATACTTCAAAGTACCCAAGATCTATTTTTCTCATAATTGCAACAGAGTTTTGCGAACGATTTTCTTTCTGCGGACTGCGAAGTGAGTTCATTGATTATTGCTGATTATCTTTACCCATGTGTGTATAAACTCATTCTTTTCCATCACAGCGATATTATCGCTGTACCTGAGGAATGTGCTACTCTTTCACGAGAATGGTGCCACCGTCGTCTACCACGTGTTCATCATGCTGTGCTACTTTGTGCCAGTCGTCGGAGCAATCCTAGCGGATAGTTACTTGGGCAGATTCAGGTATCTTGAGTGAGGCAGTACCTGTTCAGTATTTTTTTAAATCCATTTTTAATCTCACCATTGAGCCATCTATTTGACTGGTTTGAGGCTGGAAATTTTTGGGGCTCACTCGTGCGCTGCGTGGCTATGAAGTAGGTATAGAATTAATTTAGCGAACTCATAATAGCCAGACTGTGTGTGGAAATATTTTTTTTTAAACGTGCATATCGAAAAAACGGAAACAGAATAGAATTCCGGGTACAATGGAGTACTTCAAACATCAAGGAATCCGCCATGTTTTATTGTATCGAGGGTACATGTTAGTACATTTACATATTCACACATTTATAATACGGTATTATATGGAGGAAACCCATTCTGCGCGGAAATGAGTGGGTACATTCATTTGTTTATTCAGTCTAACATAAATTACGAACGCAAAATAATTGAACAATGTCCAATAGAAAAACAATGGCAAATACAGTGAATAAATCATTCATCTCTGGTCATTTTTTAGGGTACCTATCTCAGTCTGTCTGCAAAAAATTCGAACTTTTTTTCTCTCACATAGTCTATGCTGCTGTCTTCCACATACATAATCTACTTGTGTAAAGCACTACTAAACTGTGTTCAGGCTTCCATACCAATGCTATTTCCTCAGCGTCCCTGTTCGGTTCCGGTCTTGATACTGGTTTGAAAAGTCCGATTATTCTCAGTTTTCGATTCGTATTCATACGTGTTACGTTCACAGTTTATGTATTTGAGTTGCCTCAGAACCTGATCATATTAAGTCAAAAAGTATTGTATGCCACCATAAGTGTAATTTATTTCAGGACTATCCTGTATTTTTCAATAATATATGCCGTGGGAAATGTTCTAATGTGTTTCGCTGCAACACCACCTATTGTCATCTGGCCGGTGTGAGTTATTCTCCTATGAGCTTTAGGCATAAGACGAGCCATAGAAGAATCATCTGTACCATTGCTCATGGATTTTTTTTTTCTGTTCAGCACAATGACTTACGTTGGGCTAATATTAATCGCATGGGGTACTGGTGGTATAAAACCGTGTGTAGCAGCGTTCGGAGGAGACCAATTCCACCTTCCTCATCAGCAACAACGGCTCCAAAAGTTTTTCTCAATTTTTTACTTCACCATAAACTTTGGTGGATTTATGGGGATGATTCTCACACCAATTTTGCGGAAGGCCTTTACTTGTTTCGGAGACGACACATGCTACGCCCTTGGATTCGGATTTCCAGCTGCTCTAATGGTTACCGCTCTCTGTAAGAGATGAACATTTTTTAAAATACTCTCCGCGGTGCTTGTACAGTGCGCGTCCCTTCATTGGCTGACAGTGAATATCTAGGGTAGGTGTCCCAATTACGGAGCCCTTAGCGACGTCCATCGCCGTTTCTTAATAAATACTACTCCCTCATCTCTCATTTTGACATTTCAGAGTTTGAGATTGACGAATGAATGTATTTTAAATGATAACACATTTTTTTTCACTCGATGAATACGAAAATGAATAAAAACTAAACATTAATGTAAAACTATGCGCGTGTCCCAATTACGGTGCCTTCGAAAATATCTGTGAACCGAATACGGTGCCCCAATTACGGACAGTGTCCCAAATACGGAGCCCCGATTACGGGCGCAAGTCCTGCGGTAAATGAGCAGGTTAACTTCACTTCACGTGTTATATTCTTGCCCGGAAATATCATAGAAGACGTTTCCCGTATTTACGAACGATTTGTATCGAAAAGAGTGACGTACTTGGGAATTCTAAAACATTCGAATACACCTAACCTCCTGTTCTGTTCGAAATTTTTGTATACCGACTGTCCGTAATTGGGTCTAGAAGCCAAAATGCTGTCCCAATTACGGCACTCCGTAATAGGGACAACCCTTCAAACTCGTGTACCAATTGCGGGCCCCACTATTATTATCAGAAAAAATGGTTAAATTGTACATTTTTCCGTTTAGGTGTTGAATATTATAGTCAAGATGTCATATGAGATAAGTTTTATTGAGTTATGAGTGATAATATTGTATTTATCGCCATTTGAAAAAAGGTGATTTCTTAGCACTTTGGTTAAGGCAGCTAAGATAATTTCGATCGATGTGTGAGTCCGAAATCGAAATTAAATGTTCAATGGATTACTTGAAGCTTCAACATGCGAGACTACTTGTTTCGTCAAGTTTATAAATCAAGCTTTACGACAAAAATTCACACATGCTGATATCTGGTAGTGCTATTTCTTAAATTAAAGAAAACACAGAGAGGGCACCGTAATTGGGACACCCTCCGTAATTGGGACACCTACCCTATGCAGATTTATAAATAGTGCGGCATTGTGTCGTTGTTTGTCTATTCAAATTATTGAAATTAAAGTCGATATAACCTTGATAGGTTTGCCACCACGCGACCCAGTGTAATTACAAGTAATTTATTCAAAGCTGATGTACGTATAGGTGCAGTGAAGGGTTCGATTAAATGATGATGGTGAAGTGTATTCTCCGCTCTGTGAGTACACATCTTTGGAACCCGACAAACCGTGGAAAATATCTTCAATCTATCGTCTTTCCAGCATACCAAGAGGATAAAGGGTCCACGTAGATATCTGGCATACCTCATACTCTCTTTGAAATTGAATAGCGGTATTCTTCAGCTGTGCACTTGGAAAATTGCGTCTTATTTATTCTTACATAATTTTTTAACGTTATATTATTTCGCGGATGAGTAAGAAAACGGGGAAAGGGAAGGGAAATAATCTGCATACCGATGTTCTTTGGAGGGGCCTCGTACAAGTGATTAATATTCTCGTTTACCCGCAGGTTTTCATAAGGTTACTACAAACATTTCTCGTGTTTATGTGTTCACTGGTATATCAAGATGAATAAATATTATTTCACGAGAGCGTACGCAAACCAACGAAGGAGATTTCCACGTTCAAACTCTGAACGTTTAAGATAATTAATTCCTCAGTTGGTAACAGCTCTGTGGGACCTAACGTGATGAACAAGGTACGTATAGGTATATGGGCGCATAAGTGAACTAGGAGATGTCCCACAGGGTGAACTCAAGTCTTACGACTCCGCGAGGCATCCCCCACACACTCTCAATGCGATATCAATTTGTCATAACTTACGGTAATGAGATACTTACCATTATGGGGCACCTTGAATGTCCCTCCAAATTGCTACGCGTTGTCAACGTCTCCTCCTTATCAGACGTTGTATATGAACAGCATGGCGCAGAACGGGGTATCGTGGTCTAGTCTTGAATTATTCACCGCGCGCTGCCAGGGTCTATCCAAGGTGTCCCTTGGAGTATGGTCACTGCCAGTGGTTAGTGTATACACAGTCGTGCGGGGGGACACGCCTCTGAATGGTCTATAATTAAGTCACAACATTGATGTCCATGGCGCTGGTCCGGGATACGTGGAACAAACGCGTTAAATGAACCCCATCCTCTTCTTGGAGAAAAGCTTTAGCGTTAGCTAAACTTTTATCACTGCCACGCTACGAGGGTTGAAACCGTAAGTCAGACCCGGAGATTCCTGGTTCCGCGATATCCACATGTGATTTTTATGGCTCTAAAATGGTTTTTCGAAAGTCTTAATCACTGGGCGGGTGGTGATGCTGATTGGGGCTCTTCAACGATCGGGGGTTGAACTGACGGCGGACGTAAACCGATTTGACATCATTTTGCGATGCTCTCAACTGCCGTCCACTGCTCCCTGATTTTCAAAAGGTCAATAAAGCTGCACTTTGTATACCGTAATTAAAGACCCATGGAACTAATGGAGCCAGCCCTCTTCACCCACCCTCGGACCCGAGCATTAGTAATAACGCTGTTACCTGACTCCTAGTACTTCCACCCAGTCCAGCTCCCTACTCCAACTTTTCCTTGGTCTCTTTCTGTGCTTGCGGGCATTTCATCGACTATGATTACACTTTGTGCGCTTCATCATTTTTTCTGTTCAGGGTTTTGATCGGCGCTTAAGTGAAACGCCGCGGTTTCGATAATTCGGAAATTAGGGTGAAACGTTTTTTTTTTCATTATGATGCGGTGTATCAAGTGTCTCAATCATGGGGTAATACATATCAGAAAGATTCGCAGTCCTCGTATATTGCTTGAGCAGGAATATAACCGTGCCGAGTAAGTTGCCTTCAGAGTGTCTGAGAGCCAAGAGGCTGAGCCCAGCTGAAGAATAGATTCTCATCATCAAGTTCCATTCATCCTCAATTCTTTCCCTTTTATAGCACTAAATTACCCAATCCGTAGAAGCGTGTTTTTTCTCTCTTTTTCTCCTTCACTTTGCCTCCTTCTAGGCTCATTTTCTCAGATCCGTGTACAGATAATTTAGTCAGACTAAATTTTCGCGTTTCCACTTTTTTCGATACAAACTTTTAAATAAGACCCTCCTGGAAAATCGTTCTTCTCTTCTTTCTTACTTTCTTCCTTCCTTCCTTCCTTCCTTCCTTCCTTCCTTCCTTTCTTACTTCAGACCGTCACACCTCATTGGGTCCTCGTTTATTTTTTGAAGCGATACGATACTCTTTGAGATATAACTGATATAGTTGCCATCCTCGATGAATCCAACAGCGCGATACCACCATTTGACGAGGACAACGAGCAGCGGTTGCGTGTCAACGACCTCTTATTGTGGTATCAATTTCCTCCTACAATTCCAATTACTTGAGCTTCCGACGCGGAGCGGGCGAAGAATAAAATATAACGATTTTACAGTGTATGAGGACGCGAAACAAGGACATAGATGAAGGGCGTTTTTGAAACGGTACATTTAATGCGGCCGGAGCCGTCAAAAGTGCAGAAGTAATTCAGAAAATTTCGATCGAAGATGTATTATCCCTATGCGATTCATAAAAAAAGGCTGCTCTTACACGACGGAACGGGAAAATCTTTCGAGAATCAAAATTTATGAGAGATACTTACCAGCTCACCAGCACGGAAGTGGCTTTTGTAATCTGGGTTGATACGTACCGAGACCATGCTGGGACATTCATGAATCCCCAATTCATTCGTAAAGTGTTCCGTTAGTTAGTACTTGAAATATTACATCCACTTGTGTTATGAGAAGAAAGTTGAATCTGCATTTAATCAATTAAAAAGTATCGATACCCATTTTCTTCATGCCATGATTACAGGTAATCTGATATCGGTTTTTTTCTTTGTTACAGGTAAGTTGCAGCATTGATTGTCCCCCAGAGAATGGTTCAGTACCCTCCTTTGCCGTAAGTAGGTATTTTCTCATAGGAGATGATCACAAAGGTCCTCCCTCTCATTTTCTTGGACTGATTGCACATCCTTATCAC
>JAEUYN010002445.1:0-90090 GCA_018257835.1 Euura lappo | reverse complement strand
ACGGAAAAAGAGTATGCACTCAGAGAAAAGATTTGGTTGACCATACTATAATGATATTGTTGGAATTTTATAGTGGAGGTAACCTACTTTTACGGCGATGGTGACTAAAAAATAGTTTGCCGTACTTTATAACGATGGTGAAGTCAACAACATGAATATGTAAGTAGATAGGGTCAGCTCTGGAGCGTCACAACAAACCGATGTAAACATCAACACGGTGACGTCACTGGCGCCATACCCCCACTCCTCGTCCGTCGGCGTCGCGAAAGAAAGCAAGATGGCTGCCGCCTCGGAATCGGCGCGGGTTTATTTGAATCTTTTCGAACCTGTTATGACTTTATTTTTTCTGAAAAACAAGATGGCGGCCTGGAATTGGCGGTTTTATTCGAATGTGTCCAAATCTCAGGATGGTTTGATTTTTGTGAAAACAAGATGGCGACGTCCGTTGGATAGGCGGGTTTATTTGAATAGTTTTAGTTTTCAAGAAAAGCAAGATGGCTGCCTGGAATTGGCGGTCTTATTCGAATGTGTCCAAATCTCAGGTTGATCCGATTTTTGTGAAAACAAGATTGCGACGTCCGTTGGATTGGCGGGTTTATTTGAATTTCTTTCTTCAATGCAGGATTTCAATACATCTAGATCTGTAAAGAAAGATGGCTGTCGTTTTGAATTATGGGATCGTTGATGACGGGTGAGGTAAAATAACGGGGATTTCAATTGGAGAGTCGACAAAAATATAAGTTTACAAAAAACGTTTTTTATTCTTAAATCTAAACCCTTTACATATCCTTAAATCTAAATATCACAATTCAAACACCATCCACCATTTGTACAATTATACATTTTTACATCTACGCACGCTTCTTCACACACTTTTGAACGCAGGTTAGACAGGCTGCTTTGGTTTTCGTAGTTTTTCTACAATTTTTCAGCCTGTTCATGAGACACGTGTAAAACGAGGCAGCGATGTGGTCATTTTTTACACAATTTTCCGAAAAAAGCCGTGTAAACTGATCGAGAGTGTAACCGCGGTGCATGTAATACAGAAACATAATACAAAACTGGCCACACACGGCCGAAGAGGCACTTTGAAGCTGATGCGTGTTGATCCGGTAGTTGGGGCAGTTCCTTCGCAGACGACGAAGATGATGTGGGATAAAAGGTGGTACTCCGTAACTGTCGAAGTAAGTCCCGTGTCCCGTGGCATCGCTGTAGAAGGCAACCCAATGGCTACCGGGTTGATTGTGATCGTCCGTATTGACGACAATGGCTGTCGGTCGGGACCATCGAAGGGGGATGCGATCAGCGGGGTAGACCCCACAGGTTCTTGCAGTAATCAGGTTTATAACACTCCGGATCTGCAAGCTGTTCATCGTCGCCGAAGATATCGCGAGGCGTTGAGCAGGCTAGCGGTGAACCGAGGGGATTCGCCAGCGTGTACACGTCCGTCTCGTCGATGGATTTTGTGTTCAGCCACTTTTTTAACTGAGCGCTTTGATTCAGTGCGCAGACGAAGGCTCCCCGTCTGTGTATCGCGTGGTACAGGCAGTATGTGTCCGATGACGGCAACTTCTTGAATGAGGGACAATCATCGTCTTCGAGATTGGTGACCCTGCGCGACAAGACGTTCTGCAACAGCGTGGCTTTTTCCGTACCCCTGGTATAGATCGTGCGAGCTGTACGTGCGACTTCCCTGAGCTTAGCGTAGATCTGCTTCTGCGGAATGTCTCCGTCGAACCACTCGACGCCGTGATGATTGCATGTGAGGTGATTGTTCGTAGCACGAATATCGACGGGTAATTCGGTGAATGGAAAAGGCGGAGTAGCGAACCAATGCCCGATGGTATCTCTGTGCAGAGCCAACACAGCAACCTCCTTGACGATAAACAGATTGGAGGCGTCGCGAAAGCCTTGTAAATCTATCACGTAATCCATGGTTGATTATTTCACGACCGACCGACGAAACAATTAGCTGGCTACTGAGACCGTGTCCGGCTCCCCGGGGTGCGATCTGGCCTCAAATCCCCACCACCACAGCACCACCCACTGCTCTTCACCGCATGATAAATTGCAACTATGCATTTATACGCGACTTCTGAGAACGATGGACCGCTGCTCCGTGTCACGCGAGATGTCTGCAAACGCCGCGACTCAGCCGCCAAAGTCAGCGATTACCTGACGAGAGGCATCGATTTCCAGGACGTTGTCGAATTCGGCGTAAACGATGCAATTTATTGTTTTCACAAGCGATGTTTCGAAGCGCACTTCGATTCTGACACTACCGTGTCTGACCAGATTCCAATGAGTGTTACAGCTAGCCGACAGATCGGGTGTCAGGTCGAAAGCCGTGAGACAACAACCGTGAGGATATTCGGTTCGGGTGATACCGTTTCCCTCGTTCAGAAAATGAATCCCCGTGCCTGAGAACAGGGTCTGATAGGTGTCAACGTAGAGCTTGTCTTTGGTGAAGTTGGGTTGCAGAGGTTTGGACGGCACCTGAGCACCGTCGACGTACAGGGAGAGAAAATTTATATTGAAATGCTGAAAGTTGAACGGATTGCGTGTTTTATCGCCGTTGAATGCTCTGTTATCGACGAAGCCTATGATCATCCTTTTCGGCAGCTGGCCGAGAAATACATTGTCCAACGTCTCGCCCTGTACACCTCCGTGAATGGTCATAGTTTTCACCTCGACTCTGGTGAGAGGATACTTGGCTGTACCCTGCTGAAGAGCCCGAGCGTGTGCCAGTAAAACACCGGGGTTGATTGAAACGCGACGTATGAGTAACGAGGCCTCCAGTATGTGTAAACTGTGCGTGTTGACGCTTTCGAGCAGGCAGAATGCGTCGCGCGCTCTCACGAGACGCAGCCGTAACTCGACACCGTTTAACAGAAATTTCTCCTGATTGAAGACGTCGCAATGAAGATGACCGAGCAAATCTATAGTGGTACCAGGATTCAACAGGGAGCCACGCTTGGAGAATCCCTTGTTACCGGGGCCTAGCTCGTCCATTCTTCCAGACGTATCGCCGTACCAGAGAGCGGTCGAGAGATGTGATTCCTTGGCGTGAGAATTATAATTCAGCAGAGTTTCGATGTACGCTCGGTAACCGTAGGCGTTATTCGCCGGTGAGACAAGCTTCTGGTTGAAGAACACGTCGGCCTGACTGAACATCGAGTGCAGGAGATTGTTTACGGGTGCGACCACCGCTTTAACAGGAGGTATAGCGGGTGTTGTAGACGTTGCAGGAGTCCCCGGTTCGGGTGGCGGTAGTATACTCACACGCAGGCTGAGCATCGTGTGAGACAGATCCAGATACTCGTCGCTGAGTCCGGGCACCATAAACTCGATCGGTGAGTCATCGGTGAGCGACGAAACAGGCTTGTAGTGTACCCACTGACCGCCCTCGATCGTCGTCTGCGTCGGTGGTAGTGTGAACAAGTCGAGCTCCGATTTCAGACATTCGTCCGAGTGCGCGTGCAGATAGGCCATAGTTAGGCGAGTGTTAGGCAAATATATCAGCCACCGTACGTTTCTTGCAGCAGCTCTTCTTCTTCTTCGCCGGTTTTTTCTTCGGCTTCGCAGGTTTTTTCTTAGTTTTACGTTTATCCCCGACTCGCTTAACGGTGACGCGTCTCTTGGCTCGTTTGATCGGTCCCAGTCCGTGCCCCAGCATCAACTGGCGTCCGCGTTCGGACCCGCGTGTCTTATAACCCGATCCCTTCATCAAAGCTTCAATTTTACTCGCGGCACTCCGACGCAGATTAACACCTGATTCCATAGCTCGATTCTTCAAAGCCTGTTTGAACGGTATGTCACTGTTCATATCGCCCACAACGTTTATCCCGGCACGGAGAGCCTCTTTGCCAACAGCCCGAGCCCCAGATTTCAAAAACGGTAAAACGCGTCGGAACAATCCACCCAGGAAGCTCCCGATTCCGTGACCGCGCTGGTTCTGAGTGCCTACGTAGACGCGTTCTATACCTCCGCCCACCTGATTGCAGTAATGAGCTTCGTAATGAGTCATCCTGCGCTCGCTCGCCGATCCGTTCTTTATCAGTTTACACGTTTGAAGTGCAACGTAACCGTCAAGGTCCCGCCCGTGAATGGTATCGATTTTCCCAGAGAGTCCCTTATATCAATCTCGATCGTGTGAAAGTTGGTGATCAGTAGCGGTATATAATGAGCAGCCGACAGAATTCTGATTTCCGTACCACCTCGGCGAAAATTCTTACCCACGGTCTGTATTATACGCAACAGGGGTGCGTAGACGTCGCCGACCATACGCGGCTCCACTATATCCCCGTAAACGAACATATGCGTGGGAATTACGGCCGTGGTGTCCACGGGATGATCGGCCTCCAATTTATCGCGTATGTTGCAGGTCATTTTATCGAAACCCAAACATCGGTGCAGGTGCGGTGAAAAAGACAGATAATGACCCATCGTGCAGGAGCAGACCCTCGTGACGGTCATCCGAGCCTCGTCGCCGTCTACGCGTCCGAACTTGACGTGGCGCTTGAGGTCTTCGACGGCGTTTAAAGCTCGCGCAATCTCCCTGGAGTCTGTGTACACACCGGGTTCGATTACATACGCCTTGGAGCTAATCTCTCCGTTGCCGGTGCCCAGTGCAGCCGGTATATCCGGGAAATTTTCTTCAGGCGTTTTCGAGTGATGCGTGTGAAGCCTCACGATGCCGTGTTGCCTGGTGATTGTCTCGAAAGATTGAGGATACTGGATCTCTACGAGAGCGGCCTCCCACTCGCCTACGAGTTCTATGCGACGCGGTAGCTGCGTGGTGAAGCGTGTGGTCGTGTTTTCGGGGAAAAATTTCATCGAGCTGTTGCTCGGCAGCGTGATGTAAAACTGATCCTTCATGATGACTTTTTTCCTCCGGACAACCTCGCGCGCCGACGAACAGCCTCCTACTGGTCCTCGATCACGAGCTGCAACTCGGCTTCGTAAAAAATACCGTCAATTTCCTCGCCTGTCAGATCCTTCAATACGTAGAGAACGGGTACTCGATGCCCCAGAACACGTAGGATTTCAAAAACCTCCGTGGTCCAATTTGCCTCGTATCCCTTAGCGAAGGCTCCCTTCTCCTTGCTGATGCGCACACGATCGCCAGCCTTGAATCGGGGATTTCCCCTACGTCTTGGAGGGCCGCCGCGAGATGCTTCCATATTGGCGCGAGCCGCAGCCGCGTTCTCCAGTGTAACCAGACACGGAGCCATCCGAATGGTGGAATGTACCGTGTTGTTGTAGGCTGCCACCAGCTGCTGTAAAATATCCACGTATCGACGCGAGCTCGAGTGCGTGAAGAAGCGCCACATTTTCTCCTTGAGTGTACGGTTGAAACGCTCCACCACGGCTGCTTTGATGTCTGGATTACGGGTCACGCGGTAGCGTACGTTCTTGGCAGCGAGGAGTTTTTGCATGGGGGCGCCCACGAACTCTTTACCCTTATCCGTATGTAGAAAAATCGGACATCGGTCGGTCGAGGACAACATACGGTCGAAGGCTTCGGCCACCGCGGCGGCTGTTTTATTCGGGAGCGGTTCCACCCATGCAAATTTGCTCAGGACATCGATAACCACGAGCAGGTATCCGTAACCATCGTTGTATTGCTTGATGGACTTGAGATCCACCAGGTCCGCTTCCCAGACGTCGTCCACGTTCTGCACGTTGTACCGGACCCGTGGGAATCGTCGACGTATAGCTTTGTGCAGCGTGTAGGTGTCTTGAGATGCCAGCCAATCGCGCACCACCGTTCGATGTATTTTCTTTGCCGCGCGTATTAACCCTTGGGCCCCCGCGTAGCCCGCCGGATGAGCGGGATCGTAGTACAATTTTTCCAACGTCTTCATCCCAGCTTCAGAGTCTGCCAGTGACCTCCGATTTGCTGTTGTCCAACCTTTTTGCCCTGTTTATTTGTTCGGCTCGGCGGCGTCTCCGAAGCTGAAGACCACTGATCACCGCTGCTGCCGGCAGTCCACTGTTCACCGCTACTGCTACCGCTACTCGTGCTGAAGATACCTCCAGCATTTCTTTTGGCCAACCGTATCTCTCTACGAAGCCGCTGCGCCGGGGTCATGGGCCTCTCCGGACGCATTCTTCGCGCAAATCTCGGTGTTTTGTTCACTTTCAGGAAAGCGGGGTTGCCGATATACTCGAGCGGTGTGTGGACCTTGTGTAGAAAATTGGCAAACGATTGTCTGCCCACAGCCACCACGTTTTTTCGCTCGCGTACCACGTCGTTTACCAGATCTACGATATTCGCACCCTCTAGCGTTGCACCGTCGATAAACACCTGACCCTCGCGACTCCACGACAGTTTTCCGTCGGTATTCCGAAGCAGGTGTTTCAACAGCAATTCCGCCTTCTTCTGGTACTTTTGCGGCACGCTGACGACAATATCCCCCGTTGACGGCTGAGTCGGGGCCTCCGCATCGCTTACCGTCTGCTCCAGCGCTTGCTCCGTCGCTTCCTCGTTCGCAACGCTACGTACGTTGAACTGTAGCGGTTTTCGCGACTCGCCGGTGAAAAACAGATAACGGTGCAGCACCTGCCGGTAGAGTTTCCATTTCTCTCTGTCCGTTTTATCCTCCTGCGCGAGGATTGAGCGCATTTCCTGATCCAAGCGACCGGCAGGATCCGCAGGGGCTGTCGTGGGCGTCTTTTGCGACTCGAGACGCTCCATCGTCTCCTGCGGTACGAGTATCATTTTCTTCGCGTGCTCCATTTCTCAACCAGCGATCAATTTCGTGACGAGACCAGCGAGGATGGGTGCTATCAGCATGGGTAGAAACCCCCCTCGTTGAACCAGCAACCGCTTCTTACCCTTCCAGCTACCCGTGCTACTGGCCAGTCGACGTAAAGTTTCTCGATGCTTCCGCAAGCGTGTTTTCTGTCTTTGGTTCAGTTTAACGTTACCTCCGAGCGTGTTCAGAGCGCACTCGCAGATGTTCTTGACGAGTCGATCGTCGGCCGATCGCAGCAGAGCCGTGCGTCGCGGTGCGTCCAAATTACAGATAGCCTGGAGAGCCGCTAAGTTGGCCGGTCTGAAACGACCGGAGCCTGTCTTCGTCATTACCGATGAAAGACTGGTGCACCGCGTGTCGCACCACCACCCTTTATATCTTTTCGAGGTACGTAAACGTGCATACGCTCGTCCGTGGGAAATATATCTGTTCTGAAACGGCAGTTTTCGGGTGTAGACTGTTTCAGATCCAGCAACAGATAACCATGCGGACTCGTTGTGGCGTCGCGATAGGCCTCCTGCAGAAAACGTACGTCTTCCGGATAGACTTGACGCGCCAGGTGTTGTATCTGACCGCGGTCTCGCGGGTTCTTGAAAAAAACTATGTAATTAGCGTTCAACGATATGTCGCGCTGACCGCGCCCCTGATGAAATAGATTCTGTGTGATCAGAAAGACGCTCATATTCTTGTGATGGCAACCCTTGGTGAAGAGATCGACCACAGCGCCGCCGTTCGACGATTCTCTCATCAGGTCGTCGATGACGAGTAATTTAGGTCGCGCGTCGGCCTCGTAATCAGCCGGCTGCGGCAATCCCTCTTGATACTCGATACCCTCGCCGCCGTACAGAGGCTGCCACTCGGCGTAGTGCCACACGACTCGCTCGAATCTCGTGTCGCACATGGTCTCCGAGTGTTTTAGGAAGTTTTTCACAAAGTTTGATTTACCGCATCCCGAAGGACCTGCCACGATCGCGGAAAATGGATGCTTCCAGCGCGTGTCCATAGTCGTGACTCGTGGGGATCTCTCGATCGACTGATTCGAATACCTTTCTGAAAGTCTCGCGGCGGGCACCACACGCGGTGTGCTCGCGTTTTGGATCAGCTGATGAAAAACGCCAGCACGCGGACGCGGAAGCGACCACGACTCCTCAGCTGGTCGCCTACACCCGTGCAATCAGCTCCAGAGGCACGGGTAGAGCCGCGCGCACACGGCGATAAGCTTATCACCGTGCGCTGAGACGCTCGGGTGTCGAGACCTGCAAGGTGAGGAATAAAAAAGATTGACCGCCACATTGATTATTATGAAATGTTTATTCAGACAATATTTTTGAAAATTTTCTTTGACAAGTCGTACAAAATAACATTTTATTTTACATATTTTATTTTTTTCACAATCTTAATCTCTTAAAACAGGGTTTTTCAGTCAAATTTTAAAAATCTACACAGCATTTTATTATTATTATTATTTTTCTTTCCACGTGGCCTAAGCCTTGTAACCAAACGGAAGCGTGTCGTAGCTGCCTACGCAACATCGCCTCTTCGTCTGAACAGGCCTACAAATTTTACTGTCGTCACACGTGACTACCTCGTGGAGAGCCGTGCGTCTTATCGCCCGACGCGTTACGGGTATAGGGTTCGCGGCATCCACCACCATGGCTCGGATCGTTTTGAAGTTAATCTTCAGACGTGTTTCGTAATTTAGAGTGATGCCTTTCACCTTGCACACCTCCTTATCCTCGAGACCGTCTCCGCGACAAATCATGAAAGCGTAAAATTTCGGCCCTCCGGAAACGAATGAACGTATATAACTACCGGATCCGTACTGTTCCAACTCATCGGTCATTTGACCCAAAAAGTTTCCTACCTCCGGCTCGTGTTCGCCGGGTTCCCCCCGAGACACGTAGATGACGGAGTCCGTGTCATAGTACAACACCCGGCGCCCTAGACTCTCCAGATAACTGTAGAGTTTTAGGCGAGCGTGAGCTGTCGTGTACGCCGCCAATACGACATTGGTCAACGTCGAGGGCATCACGCTTTCCACCCTGTGTTGCCAGCGGGCGTACAGGACGTCGTTCGTCACGGGTAAAATATCAGTGACGAGCGTATCAGGTCCGACCATCAGATCCATGAGCCTTTGGCGTGTACGTATGATATCGGTCTGAGGTAAATTCTCACGCTGTCCGAATTTACCCCAGAACGAGTTCAAACATAGTTTAGCCACCGCTCGCATACCGGGGTTAGACGCAATTTTTTCGTGGTCCAGCTTGATACCCTCGATGCGCTCGTATTCGGCCAGGTAGTGGGCCCGCGAGGCGTCGTCGACACACTCACTGGGCCAACCGCTAGCTTCTTGTTTAATCTTCAGAAAAGTATTTATATACTGCGTGAAGAGG
Organism: Euura lappo; assembly: GCA_018257835.1. Taxonomy (NCBI): domain Eukaryota; kingdom Metazoa; phylum Arthropoda; class Insecta; order Hymenoptera; family Tenthredinidae; genus Euura; species Euura lappo. The sequence continues at coordinate 80,936 of JAEUYN010002445.1, read as the reverse complement.
CCACCTTCTCGGGTCGTCGGATCGTACTCCGACGTATCGCTGTAATACCACAGCTCAGCCACACGTATAACTCTATACCCCAAAGAGACGGCTTTTTTCAGCTCTGCGGAAATCCACGTGCCCTCTAACCAACGGTCCTCGATCTGCTCGTGAGGGCACGAGGTCTGCACGGACTCTTCGCAACACGTTCTACAGAGCGGACACATCAATTTTCCGCGTATGTGTGCCGGCAGTAGGGGGTGGTAAAGATCGCGAGGCGGTAGGACAGTGCATTTTACGACCCCTTCCACGCGGCTGATGTCGTTGTTCCGCGGACCCGTCATAACGCGGCATTCATCGCCCACATAGATTTCCGGATGACCGACGGGATAGCAAGCCGTTTTACACACGTACGGGTAGAGCGAGCACACGTCCACGTAACGAATTCGCTCGCCCGGAGCGGCCTCGTAAAATCTATGCGTGTTTCCAGTCCTACCGCCGAAAAACGCATCCCGAGGATTTAAAACAACCGAATCCGATGCTCTCACCAAAGGGTGGTTCTCCATATGTGTTCGCAACGCTTCGTTTTCCCCCAAAACCGCACCGTTCCATCGGTAATCGAAATCGCACTCCCATTCCTCCCTCACGACATATCCGAATTTGGTCATTTGACGGGTTTTCGCCTCCGTTTCCTCTAAACGCCTATCCATCGTACCTCCCGTCAAAAGAGGTACGTCGCGATTCAGCCTGTAACATTTCGGACACCCGTGCCAGTAGCAACCGTGAAATTCGAAAACGCGCTTGCCGTCTGCAAGGTACCCATCAACGGGGCGACCAGTCTCCGGAATCTTGAACTCCCGACATCGACCCGCGTGTATCAAATCGATACCCAGCTCGTACTCCAGGCACACGAGCCACTTGATAGCCTTCCGCGACTGATTAGACGCCATTCTGTAGCCACCCGAGCGTAAAACACCGATGGTTTTTGGTTTCAGGAAATTCTTACGGAAGAGCACGTTACACGCCGAAGCTATCGTTGTGCTCTCGGCAAACGGACACACATCGCCGCAGTCTAGAAATATTTTCCGATAAACCGCGCAGGCTCTCCGGAGAATGTCGACGTCGAGACGACAGTAGGCTATCAAGTCGCGCGCGAAATCAAACACGTTACCGTCTTGCGAAGCCTTCTCGTACCACGCGTTGAAGAGCTCGCGAGTGTCCTTTGACATAGAGTCGGCATCGTAATAACGTCGCTCGGGGAGAGGCCCCACGTAACCCTGATTTTCCGGTCTGTTGAAGAGGTGCGGGAAGACACCTTTCGACAAGTCGTCCGGCAGACCAAAAGCTTTGGGCAAGGCCGCGAGAGCCATCGGCATGTAAGCCAGAGAATCTAGAAATCGCGTGTGACCCGTCTCCATCATGACTATCTTTGTACCGTTCAGAATGACGCGGGGAGGAATTCGATCGCGCTCGACTAAATAACGCAGAATGAATTGCGAGTCGAAGCCTCGAGCGTTGTGTGCTATGCATATGATTTTTTTGAACCGACGAATATCTCGCGTCACGAAATCTACCAACTGTTTCACAGGATTTTCTTTGAATATAAACTCGCGAACAGGCCCACATTCCAGACACGGGCTTCTTATGTCCGGTTCATCGATACAGCTTGTACAAGCCTGCTGAGCAACGCACAGGTTGGGCACGTGTAGGTTTACGGTCGCTTTGCCCTCGAGCGATTCGCACTGCTGTGTTTCAAAATCGTAAAATACAAAGATGTACGCCGCGCGCTTGTTCTTGCTCTCAAGTGGCTTCATGAAACAATTGTGATTGACCGGTTGGTTGGAGCTGCAGGTGATACACCAGACAAATCCGCAGGTGTGCGTAAACCTTGTGCGATTGACCATTTTCGAGCAGCCTTCACATATCTGCAAGACCTCGCACACCGATCTGCAAGGACTGTACGAACCCTGCAATTTGTGTTTCCGGAAACATTCGGGATTTTTGAAAAATCTGCGGCACTCGTTGCACCATATATAGCCAAATCCGTTTGCCTCGCCACACTGCGTCGTCTCGCACGCGGGTGTGCATTTTCAGGACGGACATTTGTGTGAGCACGAGTGTCGCCCGCGATGACGATAAGAGAAATTGCAAGGCTCGCAAAATTGTCTGTTACCCGCTGCAGCTACAATATTCAGAATTGTTTTGAAGTGTCTTCTTCGCGGTAAATAAAGTATGTTCAATTTATGTTTTATAACCTGACCGCAGTCCGTCACTACTGTCTCGCCGTTGTAAATATGGTCCCCGCCACGACCCAAGGTGTTAAAATCATAGACACAGATAGCGAGACCGTCGAGCGCGAGGTGTGCTTGAAATCGAGCGATTTCACCCATACCGCATCCCTCATCGGGAACGACGACTCCGGCCTCTAAGCAGAGTCGTTGAGCGGCCTCGTACTGAGCTCTCGAGTTTGCATGACGCACATCACTCCAAAATTCCGTAACACCCGGACGATCAGCCTCACTACTACCTCGCCTAACGTACGCCCTTGCGACTACCAGAGATCTCGGCAAACATAGATTATCATCAGGTATTGCTAAAATAGATTTTTTCTTCACACCCTCATGCGTCAAAGCCTTTGCTTTTCCACCTCTACCTACGGGAACATTGACACGACTGGCTGTCAGTGTGAATGTCTGGTCGATAACAAACTCGGTCGCGCTTTGTGTTACGTTGAAGATAAGTCTCCACAGATCATCCCTGTGACAGGCGCTAGCTGGTCGGAATGAAAGACCAGCTGCCCCGTGAGAAAACGATGGTGCGTTGAAACCGAATCCTACGTAATCACCACTTTCTACCGCACCCCGCATCGCATAGTCGAATATTTCACCCACAGACTCCTCCAGCCATGCGACGGCGTTCGCGTCTTCGGGTGGTGTTTTAATCTTAATCGTCATTTCCCGACCTGTCATTTTAAATCTATCATAGAATTTAACGATATCCTCGACCAAGATAAATTTACACTTCGTACTCGGAGGTATATGAAAGTTCTCGTCGAAGGAAGCATCGGAACTCGCTGTGTAGTCGTCTTCGCCGGCGGTCTCCGTACTCTCAGATTCGTAGTCTGCCTCGACGGAACTCGGCGTACTCTCGTCGTTGTCGTCGTCATCCGTGCCGTCAGTTTCTTCATGGTTTCGCCTAAGTCGACTCGATCCTCCGCCGTACTGACCCCTCGATGTACCGGGTTGCGGGTCGAATCGTTGCCCTGAAAATACAAGAAACTTTGTAAACATCATGACATGAAACACCCTCGACTCCGTCGTACGACTGCATACTCGTGAAAATTATGTTTCCCGTCTGCCCAAGCGGCGAATTCTACGCATTATGACAGATTCATACTCCGTAGGTACGCGTTCGAAGGAGTAGATATCGGGTGAGGCGATCATGATCGACGATTCGCCAGACTCCTGATCATTGTAATCCTCCAGTTCTACCCAGTGATTAGTGAAAGGTTCGTTGCCACTGCTATCTTCCGCGACGTTTTCATATTCCCCTGCTAACTGTGCATCCTGTTCCACCTCGACGCTGCCTCTGCTATCTTCCGCGACGTTTTCATATTCCCCTGCTATCTGTGCATCCTGTTCCACCTCGACCTCCTCCTCCTCCTCCTCCTCCTCCTCCTCCTCCACCCCCTCCTCTTCCTGTTCTTCTTCCTCTTCAACTTCCTCTTCCTCATCTTCCTCCTGCTCCTCCTCCTCCTCCTCCTCCTCCGACTCTTCGTCTACCGCGTCCGTTAGCTCTTGCGAATCCTCATCTCTCCACGGCTCAACCAGCGATACCTGATCCTCATCCTCATCTACCTCCTCACCCTCTAACGGCAACTCTACTCCGTTATTATTACTGTCAATCGAATGATCCCTATTGATCCCCCACGGAGAAAGGTTCGCGTTTACGGGTTCGTAATCGAGATTGGGGCGCAGCTCTTCATCCACATTTACCAAGGCTTCTTCCGCTGACGCCAACTCTACCCCGTTACTATTATTATTAATCGGATGCTCGCCGGGGTAGGTCCACAAAGAAATATCTTCGGTTGGGGGTTTGTAATCGAGATTGAGACGTATTCGTCTACGATTTTCTCGATTGAGTTGACGCAGAGCAAGCATATTGTTTATGGCTGCGGGTTTCATATCGGCTATACGTCTCTTACAGTGAAATATATGGCTTACTTCGGAGCTATCTGAATCTAGGTTGGAATCACCTGTACGTAAGGCTGCTGGTACCGATTGAGAAAAATATTTGAATAAATAAATAAATCAGAAAAAGGAAAGTGTTGTGGGTCGCAGAGGTTGTACTTACCAGCTTCCGAAAAATACGTAGTAGAATCATCAGTGTCCGATGATTCGGGGATACCCTCCGTGCTGCATCCCGCTACAGTATCTACAGCACCATCGACTGTGCAGTATGCCGCTGGCGAATCTGCAGCAGCCTCGGGTAAATCGACATCCCGGTTGACCGTCTGACCGGCGAGCGAGGTCGGAATGTCGAGTCTCGCTGGTGAATCTACAGCAGTCTCGGCTAAATCCACAGCCTGGTTGACAGTCTGACCGACGAGCGATGTCGGAATGTCGAGCCCTAATCCGCGTTCGCAAACATCCACGGCCTCGCACAGCATCCTTTCCTCTCGCAGAAGAGCCGCCTCCGCACCTGACGAATTTTGATATTATTATAGAAAACTATATAAAACACACATACTATAACATAGTATCCTTGAGGAAAATAAGAAAAATATGTCTTACTCAGATAATTGGTGTATGTATCAACCAGGCTTCGAACTACCGCGAGATCCGCTGTGCCTCTCAGACGTAAAACTCTCACAGCCACTCCGATGCACACCCACATACCTCTGAATACACCTCGGTGATACATATCGCCGATAACACGATCACTACAATCGGATAGTATGTACCTCAGGCGATCCAGCAGCTCCGAAACCGATAACGCGTCCATACACCAGTACGATCTTGCGCTGTAGCGGTGTGCCGCTCGAGGATTTGAAAACCTGGCAAAACGAGCCGCCTCCTTCACCACGGAAGTGAGTTTACCAGTATCACTCATGTTTTATAAAAATTGAGCACTCTTCGCCAACGTCTCTGTACGTCGGTGGTTAATTTTCAACTGTGATCTCTGAAGTCTTTCCCTCCCGCATAGCACCTGATACCTCCGTTCATAACCCAGAAGCTTTGAGCGCTGCATGGTCTCAGGCCGATCACCACACGACTTATCGCTATGTCTGCAAATCACATACGTGGTATGGATGAATGTGTAATCGTATGGGCAGGATGCACATCCCTATCCTTCTCGTGGCACGGCACCTAGCACGCGCGTTCATAATCAAGGGACCCTGAGTATCACAGGTTCTCAGGCCAATGGTCTAAAGGCTTATCGTGATGTCTGCAACTCGCATACTCGGTATAGATTTCGGTATCCCATTCATCAGTGTGTGAGTTAAAACAAAATCGTGTGGACCCAAGACCCTGTCTGTATTCTTTTGACTAAGAGAAGTACACACGACCGTCTGAGGCGTCATCATTTAGCTACTAACCCTCGTGAGTTGAACACGTGTCTGCAGCATTAAATCAAGTGAAGTAAAGCTAATTCATCTTCGATAAATCGAAAACAGGTAGGTTACAATAAAATCGACAATGATCTTTAACATCACCGATAACAGCAAACTGAGGGTACAATCACAGAATTTGCGATTTAATGCGTACAGATGGCCTATAGACGCGTCGATATACCTACCGACGTCATGGCTCACATAGATCCTAGGGATATGTGGCTATACGATGAAAAATCGAGCTGGTGAGTTGTCGTGATCATCTTTGAAATACATGAAAGAGATGTCTTGAAAATATTTGTTTTCTTTGCATTTTTCATTCTAAACAGCGCTCAAAACTCATTTACTCGGGTGCCTGTTGGTCTCACGAGGTCTTTTTGGCGTTATGGTTGCGACGGAAGTCTGATTCTCGTCGACGAGACACCTGTCGATGACGTGGATCCTCTGCGGTCCGAGGCGGACGAGGAGGACGAGGAGGACGATGATGACGTGCCAGACTACGAAACGCCGCACGATTGCGTGACAGATGATGAAGACACCGAGGAAGAAGACTATGATGAATTGACCGATGAAGAACCGTTTTTTTCATCCGAACGGTGTTCCAATTTTCTCGACTCTTCCTTGATCGTGTCTGATCGGCGATAAAGTGCGTGTGCGATGCAACACGATCATTCTTCTCATCCATCTAAAAGAGTGTATCATTAATTCCTGGTAATAGTTTCAGATCGTTTACGGCACGGGATTCCTCTTCTTCTTCTTCTTCTTGTTCGCCTGGCAGCAGCAGCGCTTGCAGGTATTGAGATAAGAGATGCACTCAAAGTGGTTGCACGTTCACACGCTGACGTCTGCAGAATCGGCATGCCTGCGCATGGGAGATTGTCTGCGGAGCTGGCTCCCGGACAGATCACTATTCAGTCGCTCTTCAACCGTTGCTAAAACCAGTCGTCATGGCCATGTCACAGTCAGGTTTGCCCCGAGAGGGTTGCAGCAAGTTGTTCAAGACCTTTGACGTTGCATTGAAGAAATCCGAACGTCACCTAATACTGTCTACCACGTACGGGCTGAACATCTCGTGGTCAAAAAAATTACCGTTGGGCTTCGCCTCCGCATCGACGGTACCTTCGAGCCTGTGATACGTCTGATCAACAACTACAGTAGCGGTGTGTCGCTGAGCGCTTCTGCCTGGGAGGACCTGATGGAATCATTCGAACTCATCGATACCTATTTCGAGAAAGGAAATACGAAATCGGAGAATAAGTTGTACGATTTGACGAACGACACGATTGCCTTGGACAACAGCGTGATGCGTTTCACCACGGCGCATGGCAACAGAGTCATCGCTTTCTACACGAAGAACACCGGCGTACAAGAGGCGGCTGAGGATGAAGATGAGGATGAATCCAGTTCCGCCAAAAAATCGAAAACGTACACGCCTGTGATCGTCATGCAGAAAGGAACCTTCGATGGGCTGAAGAACATCGCCTGCTGCATCAACGCACGTTTGACACGTCTGGAGAGTCTGATGAAGGATGTGAACGCCTCCAAAGACGCCATGGTGAAGTACTTTGCGTCGGTGTTAGTTCTCCGTAAAATGAAATCACCCACCCTGCAGCAGATAGGTGCACTAGTGTGCGATGAGTCAGACTCCACGCGCGAAGTCGTTGGTATGCAGTGCGACACAAATTTCAGAGATATGTATTTCGATATAGTTTTCTCCGAACTGTTGCGATTATTTCTAGCATATATCATAGCCGACGTTCGACAGAGCGTGCTAACAGAGAGTTCGCTGAAAGAAGTGTGAAAAGTGTTCATAACCCCAAAATTTCACGTTTCCGTGACGTATGTGGCGTGTGATCTTGTATGACCTGAGCGAATGTTGATTATCGTACAGTCAAAAATTGTTTGAATTCACCAATTTTCAATATGTTTAGATTTAAGGATATGTAAAGGGTTTAGATTTAAGAATAAAAAACGTTTTTTGTAATCTTATATTTTTGTCGACTCTCCAATTGAAATCCCCGTTATTTTACCTCACCCGTCATCAACGATCCCATAATTCAAAACGACAGCCATCTTTATTTACAGATCTAGATGTATTGAAATTCAAATAAACCCGCCAATCCAACGGTCGTTGCCATCTTGTTTTCAGAAAAATCGAACCGAATTCTCAAAATCAAATGAGTCCGCCAATTCCAGCCCGCCATCTTGCTTTTCTTGAAAACTAAAACTATTCAAATAAGCCCGCTAATCCAACGGACGTCGCCATCTTGTTTTCACAAAAATCGAACCATCCTGAGATTTGGACACATTCGAATAAAACCGCCAATTCCAGGCCGCCATCTTGTTTTTCAGAAAAAATAAAGTCATAACAGGTTCGAAAAGATTCAAATAAACCCGCGCCGATTCCGAGGCGGCAGCCATCTTGCTTTCTTTCGCGACGCCGACGGACGAGGAGTGGGGGTATGGCGCCAGTGACGTCACCATGTTGATGTTTACATCGGTTTGTTGTGACGCTCCAGAGCTGACCCTATCTACTTATGTAGTAGAGATTTACCATATGGTAAATAAAAACCATATGGATTCCAGGTCAAATCGACCGGCTGATTTCCCTGACCCCTTTCGATCTGTTTGCCCTTTTACACAGTGAAAGTACACGTTGAAAGGATCGACTGTGAATTTTGTCAGATTTTTCTGATGACCAAGTATTTTTTCACTACAGCTGGTCAAATAATCAGCTTTTAGCGTTTTTTTGATTTTTCAAGCCAACATAGCTTGAAATCCAGATGAGCAATGAAAAAAGTTCTCATACAAAAGTTTCGCGTCTTTCTTTGAAATTTCTGAAAATAATTTTTTGCAATTTTTTGTGCCTCGCGAAACTGTAGTTTTGGTTAAAAATCTTCGAAAATCTTCAGTAACAAAAAAGTGCCCTGATCGAATTGGCTGAAATTTTTACACAGCACGTCTTTTTCAATGCCAAAGGTTGTCTGGAAATTTCAAAGTGGGCTAAGCAGTGGTTCAAAAGATACATCAACAAATATTCGCAAGGTGGCGATAATTCGGCAATTATGAGGTCGCCAAAAAGTTTTTTCGGCCGCAGTTCAAAAATTCAAGGGCGATCACCAGTAGGTAGACAAGAATAATGAATTTTAATGTTGAATTTTCGAATCGTGGCCAAAAAACTTTTTTTGCGACCTCATAATCGCCGAATTCTTGCCACTGTGCGAATATTTGTTGATGTATCTTTTGAATCACTACTCGGCCCACTTTGAAATTTTCAGACAACCTTTGGCATTGTGAAAAACGGGCTGTGCATAAATTTCAGCCAATTCGATCAGGGCACTTTTGAGTTATGAATGATTTCCACTCATTTTGTATTAAAACTACACTTGAACGGGGTATTAAAAATCTGATGAAAATACTCTCGAAAAGTTCACAAAAAGCCTCAAAATTTTGGTACTGGAACTTTTTTCATACATTGTTGCCGTTTTGAGCTATGTAGGCGTGAAAAATAAAAAAAAATTGAAAATAATTTTATTCGATTATTTTTCGTGATAGAATGATGAGTCAAAAAAATCTGAAAAAAATCACAGTTCATCCTTTCAACATGTAGTTCGACTGTGCAAAAGGACAAGAAGATCGAAAGGGGTCAGGGAAAAAATCCCGTTTTTTCGGTCGATTTGACGTGGAATCCCCCATGTTTATAGTGGTAATAACTATATTTTGCCGTTGAGATGAGTACTAAAATATTGTAGTTGTTCAGGCATTCTTCTTATGTTACCGCAAAAGTGCTGATGGTGCAACATATTAAATTATCTGGTTTCTGCTACCATACGTAATTTTCAACCATACAATTCACTTTATAGTTGCGTCAACCCTGACCCGCTGTTGTCAGAACAACATTAATAGTACGAACCACCCGAACGCGCAGTGGCGGCCACAGTTGTCAATGGCAACGCATACTATTTTCACTAGAGTTGCGTCGAACCTGACTCGCTGTTGTCTCTCTATCTATCCCTTATAAAAAAGTTGATTGTCACGATTATTTATCGCATCTATCGCTGGAATCGCTGGACCTCGCATCTATCGCTGGACCTCGCATCTATCGCATGATATCGCTGGTTCTCGCATTTCCGTAACCACTTTCCCGCGATGCCGATTGGACGGCGGTGACGCCGCTCGGATCTGACTTCGCACCGCTCGGAGCTGTTCGCCGGAAATTCTGCTCGGGGCGCGCGAAAAACATGACTGCCGGCAGTCGCTGTCACAAACTGCATATCAGTTAATTGACACGGTTAGAAGAAAAATACTTCTCGCGATGAAGGTGAAATTCGTGCTACTTGCTCCTATGGCTGGCGGTGTGATCTGAAAAAGTCTGTCTGCTGAATTCGTGCCGTTTGAAGTTGTTGTTTTTGACAGGCGCGATTCAAAGCGAAATTTTGAAGAGGCGAACGAAAAGTCAAGATTTTCAACCGTTGAGTCGATTTCATCGTGCCGTTTGAAAAGCGCATAACCTGTAAATCGCAAAGCTTCGAAGAGGTGAATGAAAGTTCAATATTTTGAACAGCTGAATTGATTCCGATGAAAGGTATGTTTGAGGTACAATTTAATAGTTTTCACATAACCTTCATCGAGGGCAATTTGTGTTCTGTTCGTTTATGGCAGAATTTATGCAAAGGTAGATTTTCTATAAGTAACGGGTACGGCGATAGGGTAGGTGTCCCAATTACGGAGCCCTTAGCGACGTCCATCGCCGTTTCTTAATAAATACTACTCCCTCATCTCTCATTTTGACATTTCAGAGTTTGAGATTGACGAATGAATGTATTTTAAATGATAACACATTTTTTTTCACTCGATGAATACGAAAATGAATAAAAACTAAACATTAATGTAAAACTATGCGCGTGTCCCAATTACGGTGCCTTCGAAAATATCTGTGAACCGAATACGGTGCCCCAATTACGGACAGTGTCCCAAATACGGAGCCCCGATTACGGGCGCAAGTCCTGCGGTAAATGAGCAGGTTAACTTCACTTCACGTGTTATATTCTTGCCCGGAAATATCATAGAAGACGTTTCCCGTATTTACGAACGATTTGTATCGAAAAGAGTGACGTACTTGGGAATTCTAAAACATTCGAATACACCTAACCTCCTGTTCTGTTCGAAATTTTTGTATACCGACTGTCCGTAATTGGGTCTAGAAGCCAAAATGCTGTCCCAATTACGGCACTCCGTAATAGGGACAAGCCTTCAAACTCGTGTACCAATTGCGGGCCCCACTATTATTATCAGAAAAAATGGTTAAATTGTACATTTTTCCGTTTAGGTGTTGAATATTATAGTCAAGATGTCATATGAGATAAGTTTTATTGAGTTATGAGTGATAATATTGTATTTATCGCCATTTGAAAAAAGGTGATTTCTTAGCACTTTGGTTAAGGCAGCTAAGATAATTTCGATCGATGTGTGAGTCCGAAATCGAAATTAAATGTTCAATGGATTACTTGAAGCTTCAACATGCGAGACTACTTGTTTCGTCAAGTTTATAAATCAAGCTTTACGACAAAAATTCACACATGCTGATATCTGGTAGTGCTATTTCTTAAATTAAAGAAAACACAGAGAGGGCACCGTAATTGGGACACCCTCCGTAATTGGGACACCTACCCTAGTTATGTAAGTTTTGATCCGACAGCTGACGGTTATTGGGGCTGTCCACGTCAATTCACCTAGCCTCCAGACCGCAACATTTTTTGTTGTCCTTGCTCTGAAACATATTTCTAGATTTTTTTCCGATTTTTGGATCAGGGTGTACATCCCAGGAATGACTAATCACTCACTGAAACAACCCATATCTTATTTTTGGCATAGTGAATATTTGATCGCATTGATTCCTTGTATCCGACCAGTTGAATTTCAGTTTTTTCATTCTTCCAGTTCAAAAATAGTATTGATATATTTATGGGTGAATAAATTCGTGGTTTCAGTGTTTTCTTGACAGAGAAAGGTTTTGATTGGGTCAAAAAAATATAGGAAAAATTCAGCCCACATTCTCACGAGTGGAAGACAACAGTGTTCGACGTTAATCATACGATTTGTGATTTTATATCACTCCGTGCGTGAAGTGCGACTTTACGCACGCGAGCGTGCGTATAATCGGACTTCACCCACGTTTGTGATATAAAATTTGGTTCGATACATGTGCAAAAGTCGTTTTTCCACTCGTGAGATTGTCACCCTCGCTTTGCTCGGGCGACAAACCTCCCACTCGTGCGAAAACAGACCTTTTGCACTAGTATCGTAATATACTATTTTTCAGATTTCTAAAAATGGTCCTTTTTTCGGTCGAAAAAAAATCATAACTCAGAAAGGGTTTGTCCGAAAAATCAGAGAAATATTTTAAAGCAAGGAGGACTAGAGACAAAATTACAAAGCAAATAAAAAATGTTCTGGTCTGGAGGCTAAGTGAATTGACGTGGACAGCCCCATATACTATAGTGATTCTGAACCGTGAACTTCGCCGTGCGACTGCTGCAAATGAACGTTGGTGATGCTCAGCAATACACAGTACGATTCTTTGGCAACTTTTATAATAAGGTTGACATTGAAAGAGAAAGTAAATGTTTGTAGTGAGCCTATCAAAAAACACAACTTTTTTCCGTTTTGAAGTACCTTAAAGATTCAAGAATGAACATAGCAATCCTGACAAGTTTCTTCAGCCATCTACTTACCGTGCGCGACTCAAGTTAGGTCAGGTAGATCAGTTCAATGGTTCCTTGAACATTCACAAAAATTCAGAAAAGAAAGGTATGGAGACTAAGTTTGCGGGATGTTAAAATTCTAGAAAAATCGCAGCTCCCATTCTTGATAAACGCCATCGTTCATTCGCGTTCGACTGCTCCTCTTAGTCAACAAACGGACCAGCACAGGAATCACAGAAAAAATTAAAGACTATGAATATCAGATATCGGAATCAGGAGTTTTCTGATGGTCAAAGTGAAGAGATAATAGTAGCTCTCATTCCGGAACGTTGTCAACACATTATTTTTGCTCGGCTATTCTTGATATACGATTGAGAATCTGGATGTGAAGATTATCGGTCAGAATTTGGAAACTTACTTGCAATTAATGAATATTTGAAAAGAAAATATAGAACAATCTGCCAACATTCCTGATAGCGAAAGTCATTAGGAATAATTGTTTTGCAGCAACAGAATTCTCGTGAACTTTTTAGAACTTAAAGGTCAACGTTTGAAGTGCAAAGAAAAATAATTACTTTAGTAAGGATCGATTCAAAAAATCACTGGAAAGTCATATAATTATTTCAGAGCTAAAAAGACGACATGAAAAAATTGGGATTGAATGGAAAATGATGCGAGATCCCGAAATGTGTCGCGTTGAAGTGGACAGCTACGTATTTAGTATGCATCTGTCCACAGTTCTAAGGTTTATCCACTGATCGTGGGTTTATCAAGTTAGCATCTGAAGTAAAGATAATCGTCTGAAACTGTAACGTTAGATCATTTGCGCATGCCTTTAATATGAAGAATATAACTCGATTTCGTCTGCACGTTTGCTCGTTTTCGAGGAAAAGGCGAATAAAATCGGGGTGAGCTGAACTTAAAAGCTGGCACCAAAATTCATTAGTGCAGGTGTGCCGGGAGTCTTCAACTCCGTCCATTCCAGTTGCCAGACAAAAGAAAGCCGCGAAAATGATAATGAATTAAGGTGAATGGCAAAAATGATGCATAATTCTTTTGACTTCAGTTTGTTCGGTTTCATTTAGGTTGAAATGTAACATTTTGTCTACCTAATCCTGAATGAAACCTACACCCAATATGGTTCGTTGTATTTCCAGGCAGTAGTGTAAGTTTCTCCCGGATTGATTAAACAGAAAAATGTAACATTCTAAAATCAATGATTTTAAAATGTAACTTTTTTTTGCTGATTCAACCTGAATGAAACCGAACGAACTAAGTCATCAGAATTATGCATCATTATCGCTGTTCGCCTTGATTCACTATCATTTCCACGGCTTTCTTTGCTTGGGAACAGGAACGGACGGAATTGGACCGCTCCCGGCGCCTGAGCAATACTGGATTTTGGTACCAGCTTTGTAGAATTGGAATTTTTTTCTTTAATGGTACAGATAATAATGACTGATAAAATGTTGTGGGTGCTGTTTGCGCAAACAACGCGCAAACGGTGAGCATGATAATCTATCCGAAATTCCGTTAACCGCTCGCACAGTATCGTATTCAGGAACCGGATGCTGAAATTCAGATCCACCATCTTATTTGAATTTTTCTCGATGATCTAAATGTATTTTCAGACGATTGTCTCGACTCTGGATGCTAACTTTATGAACCTACAGTTATGCACGAAATTTGTGAGTTGAGGAAGACGTTTTTATAGTGAGCACGTGATCACTTCTGAAACACTCTTAACATCTGATACTATCCGCTAACAAACAATAATATAATAAGTTCTACTGATCAACAACAAATAAAATGACAGCATGAAAAAATTGAAAAATTATTTGACTAACAATATAGGTATGGGTGATTCTCCTGAAAGACTCATTTTTCGGGGTTCAAAATAACGAAATAAAAAAAAAATCAATTTTGAGTTCTAAATTGCTGGATATAACCTCCAATTTGAAGTAATATACAAGGTAATTACCACTTGGACAAACTCAAGCTCATTTTGAGGTTTTTACCATACTTTGGGCCTATACTGGTGCCAGAAGAATGATGATTGAGGGCCAGAGGAATGATGCCAGAGGAATGATGCCAGAGGACTGACGATTTTGACGATATTTTGTCCGTAATCCGACATGAAAAGTCTTTCGGACCTCAAAAACGCGGCGATGAGTTGGTGCTCGATAGTTTTACATGCAAACATAGACGAACTTTTTTTTTTGAAAATGTATAATTTGGCACTTGCCAGAGGAATGACGCCCCATTGTGACATCACTCAAGCCACACTGTTTCGTAAGACAAAAAGTCACAAGCGTTGAAAATGAAACTTTGACCAATTGTCAGCTCGGTGAATTGATTCTGTCAGAGGAATGACGGCAACCCGCGTTTCAAAATTCCAATTTTTATTAAAATGTTTGTGCTCAGTTTTTTTATTGGGATTTCAGAAAGGGGTCGTAAAAATCGTTTAGTTTGAGAACATATTCATGATTTCTATTAAAAAATTTGTTTTCTTTTGAATCAGCCCTTATCCTTTCCCCTAGAGTAAGGAAAATGTGAGTGTTTCAGCCGGAAGAACTGACGTTTAGGGGTCAAAACCCGCAAAAAAAAACCAACAAAATAATTTTTTTTTTCAATTTGTTCTGTGATCCTATCTCAAAATGTGATGATCTGATATATTCTGGTTGAGAGATCTAAGAAATCTGTGGGATTATTGAAAATATACTCCGTTTCAGCAAAAATGAGTCTTTCGGGAGAATCAGCCATATTGTTTTGACACTCAACTTATATAACACAGCGATTAAGGTGGCTCAAGCACGAACACGTTCAGCAACAGAAAAAAATAATTTTTCAGTATATTGTAGATAAAGTACTCATCTTCACGTACGCAAAATCTCAGACCAGGTCATCGACTAGATAAGAGAGATAAATATTGTTGAAATTCGACTTTTTAACACGTGGCTTATGGGAGGATCGCGCCGAAAGACTTGAGCCGGGTAATATCTCGATATTTACGCTAGAGATGATGTCGAAAAACTAGATAAATGTCGAATAGATCACGAGGATTGCAAATTCAACAATAGAATATGGGGTCATCGACTCCTGTTATGAGATATTCAATGTCAATGTTTCGAAAACTTTGAAATTCAGAGAGGTTATGGGACCGCGTAGAAATTCGGCAGCTGGATAGAATCATGATGGCTGAGCGCATGCGCGAGAATCGAAGCTCCGGCCGTCTGTCACTAGAGAGAGTGAGACAGATAGTTGCGATGTTGTCATACTTCTGTACGCAGTATCGTAACATGAAATTATTCTTATTTCACGGTCTTTGTTTACCGGCACACAACTAATAACTTATGCACGAAATTATCAATAATTTGATCGCGAGTACCTGTATGATGGCAATCTTGCGTTTTCGAGGAAAAATAGAGGGCCTTGCTTTAGCCCCCGCAAAACTCGGGCCTTCGTGCTTGAGCCACCTTAAATCAGAATCAGTTAGTAAAGATTTAAAAAAGGTCAGCGGAATAAAAAAAAAAGCACTGTAATAGCGATCTGAAAGTTGGTTTCAGAAGCGCGCGAAGCGCGCTATTGTGAGCTAGTATAATAAAGTCGTGATCCTGTTATTTTCGTCTAAATTTTCGTCTATTATTTTCGTCGTAGATACGGTCGTCGTAGCAACGGCTCTCCTGATTGGTTTACAACCGGTAGAGACAGGTTCTGATTGGTTTACAGATCATTCCGGTGTAGACAAGTATGATTGGTTTACCTTGTAACCAAGGAGGCGCGAAGCGGCGGCCCGCGCGCCGGCCCGCGCCGGCCCACTGAGATACATAGGGCGCGATAACTTGGGCAATAGACCTGAACACCAGGAACTATGGCGCGGGAGACCTGGACACAGTCTCCAGGTCTACCGTGCCATAGTTTTCGGTCTCGAGTCTCGCGCCATAGTTCTGGATGTCGAGGTCTATTGCGCCATAGTCCTGGATGTCCAGGTCTACCGCGCCATAGTTTTCGGTCTCCAGGTCTATTGTGCCATAGTTCTGGGTCTACCGCGCCATAGTTCTGGATGTCCAGGTCTATCGCGCCATATTTCTGGATGTCCAGGTCTACCGCGCCATAGTTTTTGGATGTCCAGGTCTACCGCGCCATAGTTCTGGATGTCCAGGTCTACCGCGCCATAGTTTTCGGTCTCCAGGTCTATCGTGCCATAGTTCTGGGTGTCCAGGTTGTTCAAGTGGATGTCCAGGTCTATCTCGCTATAGTTTTCGGTCTCCAGGTCTATCGCGCCATAGTTCCGGACGTCCAGGTCTACCGCGCCATAGTTCCGGACGTCCAGGTCTACCGCGCCATAGTTTTCGGTCTCCAGGTCTATCGCGCCCTGGGTGTCCAGGTATATCGCGCTATAGTTTTGGGTGTTCAGGTCTATCGCGCCGTAGTTCTGGATGTCCAGATCTATTGCGCCATAGTTTTCGGTCTCCAGGTCTATCGCGCCCTGGGTGTCCAGGTCTATCGCGCCATAGTCTATAGCGCAATAGACCTGGACATCAGGAACTATAGCGCAATAGACCTTGACACCAGGAACTATGGCGCGGGAGAATTTTAAATTATCATAACTTGGCCCTGTCACAATTGATTCGGATAATCGAGGTTATACTTGAAGATTTATTTGTAGAAAATAAATTCGTTCCAAGCAACGTTCACGGTTGACGTGTAGAAAGACAACTTTTTTATTCTTTAAAAGACAACGTTTTTATTCTTTATTTATTAATCACCTTGTAAATGTATACATTCATTTTTTTTTAATTGGCAACCAAGTTGATATTGGTTGATTGATCTATGATCCAATCGAGAAGACGTTTTCTCTCTAAAGTGAAACGATTGCAAGATTGAAGGTTCAAATTTAAAATTGAAGTAATTCAATCTATAATCAACGAAATGGACGGAATCGTGGTGAAAATGGTACCGGATGGTAACTGTTTGTTCAGAGCATTATCATATTGTTTTTTCAACGACCAAGAAAAACACAAAAAGGTAAGAGAATCTATCGTTCAACACGTCATCCAGAATTGGGCAGAATATGGAGACTTTATTGTTGGTGATGAATCTCATTTAGTACAGATTGCATCGTCGGCGGATTATTATCGCTATATGAGTAAAAATGGGACACATGGTGGGGATGTTGAATTGACTGCCGCGACAAAAGTATATAAGATACGACTATTTGTATAGGGGCGGGCTCGAAATTCCGAATGAGTTTGCGCCGAAAGGCCGTAATTCCGATATTTTATTTTGCGATTCCGAAGTTTACAGACATTAAAAATTTGAACATCAGAAGAACAGAACTGTTAACGTCAGAAACTAATCAAACATAGCAGCCGTTATGCCGGTAGGAGACGAACCCGAATCAAAAACTACTGACGCAAAATCTACCGACGGAAAAAGAAATTCGATTTCGAAGTATTAGAAACCTCGAATGCCGAACTAATAATCCCGACAAGGCAACTCCAGTATTTTCATTATTCCGAAAAAATATTGTGTAGAAATAAAATTGTCGAATATCGGAAATGGAAAGATTGAACATTCGGGAAAAATTCAAACAATTCCCGAAAGATCAAAAGTCCGCTAGTTCAAAGTTCCGAAAAGGCAGAATCCCGAAATTCCAGAAATCCGAAAAGCATTTGTTCTCCGTATAATCGAATTGGAACCAAAAAATGAAAAAAAAAAATATTTTTCAGCTTTTCATGACGTCAAGAATACGTGAATATAGGTATAATAAAGTCATACTACGGAAGAGTGAAATTTGACGATCGTGCAGAAATTTGTCAACTTGCATGTGTTTTTAATGTGTGTGTGCGTGTGTGTGTAATTATCCATCAGAAATGAACTAATTATAATGTACAAAAAAAAAGTAATTCGAACAATTACATTTTTGTAATATAATCAGTTAAATTCACTCTAATTACAAGCAATTGGGAACCATATTTTCGACTTAATACATTTTATGAATGTAATTAGGATTAAATTCATACTAATTACATGTGAATTTTCGACCAGTTACTTTTGAATGATGTTATCACGATCAATTTTTCCACCAATTTCATTTTATTCCGAAAATTGATATCAAATTCTATGATTATAGTTATTAATGAATTTCTGTTTACACATTTGCCACAAAGGAGCAACAGCATAAAACATGAATATATTCATAGTTACAGAATTGATATCAATTTTTTTTTTAGAAAAATGCAATTGGTGGGAAATTTGTTGATGATTAATTAATTGAAAGTTATAAGTCTAAAATTTCGTCCTAATTACATCATTTCAATGTAATTGGCCGAAAATTTGATTCCAATCACATTTATAATTCAGAAATCGTTTATTATGACTGATTATTACATTTGGAATTTGTATTCAGTTCGGTTCGAATTACATATTACATTGGGATTTTTTGAATTACTTATTACGACTGTAATTTGTAATTAATGAAGTGATTCGTGACACTAAATATTTAGTGGTGCCCAACACTGCATTTTGATTCAACAATCGAAACACTTGGCTTCGACTCACTGTATCTTACAATCAGTGAACAAAAATGGTAAAGCATTCGGACGGGAAATATATTCAAGCTTTTTCTGTACCTTATTTCCAACAAGCTTGACAATTTTTAAACTCCGGATGCTCTACCAATTTTTTGCACTGAGGTCAAGTGACATTCGATAAGATTGGATAAAGGATAATAGTTTTCAAGGAAACATCAAAATAATAAATCACACAAAATTCGTTTTTAAATAATCTTTTTAATCGATCGATCCAGTTATGGCCGGTACGTCGTTATAAATCGGGTGAAAACTTTGCGGCAACACGGACACATCCGTGATCCCAACCTCTCATTCGTCATTGCACATGTCTTACAGCAACAAATGTGCCCGCATGGCACGTAACATTCCGTTGCTGCATGTTCTTTGCAAATCACACAGTCCCTTCCTGTAAAATTTAAATAATCATTAGCGCATGTCATAATTAATAAAAACAGGACACGACATGTCTGTATAGGCAACAAAAGAAACTGCTTGAAAACTTGAATTTGTAAACCAAAACGTCGACAGGAGCATGCATATCGCTCCATGCCGTGAATGGCATAACGCGTGCGTACTCTCTGGTTTGAATATGCAAGCAGTTGGCAATGTTCTAACCGGGTATAATAATCGGAACTCGTCGCTATAATCGCGCTTACATTAATTGACTTTTCGTGTATGTATTAGGCTAATTTACATTTTCCCATTTAGGAACACATCTACTCGCAGTAATCATGACATTGGGTTTAAAGGTGTAAATCAAACCTTGGCTTCGATATTGTCGCATGCTTCCACGCTTCCGGGAACGTGGGCAGGAGCATGCTGGTCCTCCATGCCGTGGATGGCGTAGTGGAGCGTACTCCCGGCTGCACGAAGGCAAGCGTATGACAATATTTCAGCCGGGGTGACAGTCTGAAGTTGCTCGTATTAATTGCGCGTAATCAAGTCACTGAATCGATTTGACATTTTGGCTTGGATTTCTTTGAAGAATTCTTTGGCTTGGATTCGACAATTGCCTGATATTGATTTCAATTAGCGAGAACGTTTGCATTCTCTGCCAGGTGACTAAGGCTAGAGAGCGAATGAGTTACGGTGACAGGTCAGGCTAACCGATCTCTTAATTATCCGAGCGAACTTTCAATGTCAGTACTTTTGAGAAGCTTGCATTACTTTTGTGAATTTGGATGATAAGAAGTTGAGGGGGTGTGAACCGGAACGTATACGAGTCGAAAATCGATTTCATGCGGAATTGAGCTATCGTCTTCTTTTTCGCTTCTGTTACGCGTAGGCTTTGATATCAGAATTAACAAATCGCGTTCGTCTATGATACAGGGGATAGATTTGATTATTTAAGTTTTGAGAAGTATAACTTTTCTGGATCAGATGTACGAATTCATCCACGATTAGCGACCTTACCTTGAAACCACCATCCACTTCCACGCTCCCGGGAACGTGGGCAGAAGCATGCTGGCCCACCACGCCGTGGAAGGCGTAGTGGAGCGTACTCCCGGCTGCACGAAGGCAAGCGTATGGCAATATTCAAGTCCAGTCGACTAATCGTAACTCTCGACTTCAATTCACACTTGTCCATCCAATGTCATGTAAGAACGGAACAAAGTAAAAATTTTCACCCCTAGAAGTAGAGGGGATGTGAGGCTTCTAACGCAAGATCCCTGTTACCGACCTGTTACCGACCGAGGGTTCGCATCCGTGCTACTTACCGACCGTGGGTAAGTTGCCCCACTGTTACCGACCGATGGTTCTATTTACCGACAGTGGCCCCGGTGCCCCCTGTTACCGGTCGATGGTTCTATTTACCGACAGATAGCGTCCCTATTATAGTGGGCTACCCCCGGAGCATCCCAGTTACCGACCGATGGTTCCCGACAGATGGCGTCCCTAATTTCCCCGAGAGATGGCGCCTTGTTCATTTCCCAGATGGCGCCCCTAATTGTTCATTCCTCAGATGGCTTTTCTGGAAAATTTATTTCCCACGCGGGCGGCGGAAATCAAAGGTTTTGTTTCCAAGAATTTTTTGAGGAAAATGTATTTCCCACGCGGGCGGCGGCAAAGATCAAAGGTTTTGAGAATTTTTTTCCCCACACATGCGGCGGAAATCAAAGGTTTTGTCTCTGATTTCCCACGGTGATATCAAAGGATTTTTCCAATTAACAACCTCAAGTCACACCTGCACGCGGCTTGAGTCAAAGGGAGGTGATATTTTCTCACCCCCACACACCCGATCCGCGATGTATAAAATCGGGAGCTCCCTCGAGCAACCATCACACAAGTTTTCTGACTTCGAGTCGAGTGTCAGCGAAAAATCTACACTATTTCACCGAGGCTACGAGCGCTTGAGAAAACTGAAATCCCTCATCCCCCAGATAAGGTGAGGATAATTACAAAAAATTAATAATAACCTCCAAGCTTCAATTAATCGTATCCTGTGAGCTGAAATGAATTATTGTTTTTCGTCTACAGAAAACATACAATGTCTCACTCCATCAACCCTTCAGACTCTGATCGGAACTCATCGATTTCCTTTACGGATGTGATTTTGGATGTGCAAGGCTTTACGCATGGTGAAAATCATTTCGTTATCAAGGAACTCGCCTCAATACCTATTCGACGGTCGGAATCTGGTGTGGAGAGTCTGCGGAGCTGCGTTTTCAAACCGCCCTGTGAGTGGGCTGCGCTACCGCACAAGAATCAAATCATCAATGCTTGGACGATGCGAAATTGTCACCGACTGGCGTGGGATTGCGGTGAAATGAATTATCACAACTTGCTGAGGGAGGTGAGGGAGAATGTTCGACCCGCAATCATGCTATACGTGTGGGGTGGTGAAACGAAACGTTGGTTGGATAGAATAATTGCTCACTCGAAACCGATTGTGGATCTAAGCGATTGGGGTTGCCCATCTCCTCAAGTAATGCGTACCGATACACACCCCTGCCTGATTCACGCCAACTATCAGATTGAGCCGAAGCGATACCCTGGACACGATACTATCGCAAAATACCATTGTGCTGTGGAAAACGTTCAGCGATTGAAGTCATGGTTTTTCAAACACTTGGATGAAAAAAAAAAATTATGATTGATCAGTAAAAACTATGTGCGCTTATATCATATTATAAAAAAAAAAAAAATGTCTATCCATATTGGTCGGGAGAATAATTACACGTCACTTTTATTATAAAAATAGAAATTAATTGTCATTATTATTATTATTATCGCTGTAGGTTTTGCTGGTTACATTATTTTTACATTAATAATAATATTATGCACATATATTGCTTATAACAGAATAAAAATCAAGTGAAGAATTATACTATTATCATTATTATTATTATTATCCATACGTCACAAGTCCAGTCAAATCTGTAACAATACAGGGGAGCGTAAATTAATATTCTTAATATTTTAAAATCATGTTTTTTTTCTATGCATACCATTCTTCAACTTCAATGACGCCCCCATCTTGCGCTGGTTCACCCTCTCGCGGCACAGCCAACCATTCACCCACACGCTGCCTCCATTCATCCCTACCGATTTGCTGCAGTAATACCTGAGGCATCTCCCCCTCCGCACCATCCCCTGCCCCATTCTCCGGTGCCTCCTCCTCCTCCTCGTCTTCTGAATCAGATATGCTGATTGTTGTCACCTCTGAGGGTGGCGGTGTTTCTGTAGCTGGCGGTGGCAGACGCATTTTCAACCTATCGGAGCACTCGTACTCCATCAAGTATGGCATGTCACGCCAATCGTTAAGTTTTTTAAACCACCAATACATGTATCGGTGGTTAATCACCAACCTCACAACCACACCAAAGAGCTCGATCTGCACCCCTTCAACACCCTGCTCACGATTGAAGCAGGCGTGTGAAAATGCAGCATTTATGATCATTTCTGCCAACCCCCAGTCCTGAAGCCACTCCGAAGGAATGACCCACTCGTACTCAGCACAAGGATATTGGAACTCCATTTTTTCCAAATTTCGAGGATACTTTTTGAAACACGCACGTGCTGGTGGACTCTTTTCGAATGATGCTGGATGCAGCCAAAACGTGACTATTTATCTAAGCTAGGCCACACCCCACCCCTACAGATTGAGGGTGGTGAGAAATACAACTCCTATTTCATCACACCTGTATAACCTGATGGGTCAGATTTCGGACGATTGTTGAACGTCGTCATGTGTGGGTGTGGGTGTGGTGGGAGGAAAACCAATCGACATGATGTTGATGATGAGCAAAGCGGAAGGGCGAGCAGAGGGACAGAACCCATCTTAGTACTAAATAAAAATACCTTAAAAACTATGGGTATAGGTTTTAAATAAAATACCGCAGACAGATAAAGAGAATTAAAATTTTCAATAAATCTATGTTTTCTTTTTATTTTTCATTCACAGATTATCATTTATCACAGATTATACAGTTGTAAATAATAATCTCTTAGACCGCTGAGGGGGTGGTCCCAATCCACCTCGGGGTGTGTTTCCCCCCAGCGGCCTTGGTGCATCCATACGATGCCATAATGATCGAAGTCATTATCGTTCCTCGGCTCTTGCAGCCAATCGTTGGACGCCCGCTCGTTTCTGCGCCACCATCGGCGCATGGTCATCTCCTCGACGTTCAACCATCCTGGTATGATCTAGAATCAGACAGATAGAACCACGTTATTATTACAAACACTTCACTTTAACACTAAAAACACTATTATTACACTTTGATGATAATGAATGCAACTCTGAACTGTACAAAATTTTATTCCAACTAGAATAACCGCTAAACCTGCACGCTTTGATACTACAACTTTTATGATTGAAAAAGAAAAAACTCTGTATTGTATGTAAAATTTTGGCTGACTCATAATTATTAACTGATCACTTACTACGTTTGCCATTTTTGAACTTTTTTCGATTTTTCTTTGTGAAAAAAGAAGTTAAAGGTCTCGCAAGTTTTCTGTCACAAGTGCACGATGCAGCGGACTTTGCAGAATGATGCTGGCTGCTGCAGAAACGGGTGCTATTTATCTAAACCGGAGTACCACCACTCTTGCGGTTGAGGGTGTGACTAGCGAAATGTGTTACTTACTCTTCTCCTTACCGAAATATGCACACCCCTTTCGCACCTGCAAGTTCACACGGAAATACTCCACTCAGACCGCACAAATGCTGCAACGATCAAACGTGATTCAATGCAGTAGACAACTATCGCGGCGGGTGGAAGTTTATGTGGCACTTCTCAAAGCCACCACCTCCTGCTGGTCTACAATATTTACCCTCAAACCCTTTTTTCTTACGATGGGAAAAGCAAACATCGGCCACCGGAATTCGTAAAAAATGCAGTTGATTTTCACGATGGGGAAGCAAAATTGACCACCGAAAGTTTTCTCGTGAGAAATGCGGCCGACATCGTATTGAAAAGTCAAACGATTCCAATCCCAGCTGTCAATAGGAGGTAAAATAATGCGGAACCGTGGGATGCGATTTCCCACAAGTAAAGTGTGTATCACTGTATATATGGTTGAATTAAATGCAAAATGCGCATCACTCGTCCTTATCATCGAACGCGTATGCATCTGAGGATAGGTTGCATCATCCAAATTTCCCCTCCTGAAGATGCCGCCTCGGAGGGTGGACGGAGAAAATTTCCTTTGAGGATGCCAACAATCGCTCGCCGCCGCCTCATGTGTGCATAAAAAGGACAGAGAAACACATACGATCCCCGTGGTGCTTCACAATTTTTCAGGTTATGATTCGCACTTCATCATTAAATCTCTAGCCACATCTTTCCCCGGGGAAATTACATTGCTGCCGATTAATAAAGAGAGGTATATCTCGTTCACGAAGCGGGTTGATGGTACCTTTATACACCTGAGATTCTTAGATTCGTTTCGGTTCATGGCCAGTAGCCTCGACAAGCTGGCATCGTATATTGACAACAGCGATAAAACAATAACTCGTTCGTTCTACAGCGATCTCGAGGAATTTGAATTTATGATCCGCAAAGGTGTTTTCCCCTACGAATACATTGATAGTTGGGAAAAACTCGACGAGTTGAGCCTGCCCGATAGAGCAAGCTTCTATTCAAAACTCAGCGACTCGGGCGTCTCCGATGCGGATTATCAGCACGCGAAGAGTGTCTGGAGCAAATTTAAATTGAATACCTTGGGCGAGTATTCGGACTTGTATTTGAAAACCGACGTTCTCTTGCTTGCCGATGTTTTTCAAAATTTCCGCGAGAGCTGTTTCCAAACATACGATTTAGATCCCCTCCATTATCACACCGCCCCGGGGTTGGCTTTCGATGCAATGTTAAAGCATACGGGTGTTAATCTACAGCTCCTAGATAACCCTGAAATGGTTTTATTTGTTGAAAAAAGCATCCGAGGTGGTGTAGCGCAATGTTCGAACCGCTATGCTAAAGCCAACAATCGCTATATGCGCAATTTTGATTCGAGCAAAGAGGAATCATATCTCATGTATTTCGATGTCAATAATCTGTATGGTGCGGCTATGAGTGAGCATCTACCGTGTGGCTCCTTCGAGTGGGAGCACGAATCAATCGATGTGATGAGTATCCCGGACGATTCGCCGATTGGGTACATGCTCGAGGTCGATTTGGACTACCCGGTAGAACTTCACGGGCAGCATAAAGATCTATCGCTCTGTCCCGAACATTTCATTCCGCCTGGCAGTAAGATAGCCAAGCTATGCACAACGCTACTACCCAAAAATAAATACATACTTCATTATCGGAATCTGAAGCAGTGTTTAGATTTGGGTATGAAGTTAATCAAGGTGCACAGGATTCTCAAGTTTGCACAATCTCCATGGTTGAAATCCTACATTGACTTGAATACAGATAAAAGAAAACTATCGAAAAACGAGTTTGAAAAAAATTTCTATAAATTAATGAATAACGCGGTGTTTGGCAAGACCATGGAGAATGTGCGTAAACACAAGAGTGTCAAGCTGGTCACGAAATGGGGTGGTCGGGGTGGTGCGAAGGCTCTGATTGCAAAGCCGAATTTCCATAGCTGCACCATATTCGAGCGAGACATGGTTATTATAGAGATGAGTCGGTTGAATGTTTATTTCAACAAACCAATATACATCGGTGCGGCCATTCTGGATATATCAAAAATAATTTTATATAACTTTCATTATAATTATATTAAGCGTAATTTTACCGACAATCAAGTCAAATTATTATACACGGATACGGATAGTTTAATTTACCAATTTAACGTCCCCGATATATACAAAATCATCAAGCGCGATGTTGAATCGACGTTCGATACCTCGGACTATCCACCTGATAACGTCTATGATATCCCTCTGCGAAACAAAAAGCGGTTGGGATTCATGAAGGATGAGAACAACGGTAAAATTATGGTGGAGGTTATAGGGCTTCGAGCCAAACTTTATTTAACAGCGACGCAGGAGGAGGAGGAGGGGGAGGAGGCAGGTGTTAAAAAACGTGCAAAAGGGATCAAAGGTTCGACTCTAAGAACCATCACGAGAAATGATTTCCGAAAGTGTCTATTTGATCATCTGAATTTACACAAGGAGCAGTGTCTTATTGTCAGCAAGAAGCATGAGGTGCGCACCATTGTGCAAAACAAACTTGCACTAAGTTGGTGCGATGATAAGCGAGTCTTAATACCCGGCGAAACAGACACTCTTCCTTGGGGTTTTCAGACTGCGTGATAACTTGCCGGCAAAGATCATTCGGCCTCTACTCCCACATCTCAATTCTCAAATCCCAATTCTCAAATCTCAATTCTCAAATTTCAATTCTTAAATCTCAATTCTCAAATCTCAATTGTCAAATTTCAATTCTTAAATCTGAATTCTCAAACTGCAAATTACATTTTTCCCTGTAGTTTCAGAAATTTCAACTTTTTTCAAGTTTTTTCAAGTTTTTTCAAGTTTTTTCAAGTTTTTTCAAGTTTTGAGGAGCGAATCGCGGCATCCGTATTTACATGTATAAGGTATAGGATAATTTGGAAAAACTTGAAAAAACTTGAAAAAACTTGAACAAACTTGAAAAAAGTTGAAAAAAGTTGAAAAAAGTTGAAAAAAGTTGAAATTTCTGAAACTTTCTGAAAAAAAGTAAAACTTCATTGTACAAACTAGTATTAAGACTACTTTAGTTTAGGAATAAACAAGGTGTATGTATGATATTTTCCCCCTCAAATGTCTGATTTCTCAATTCTCAAACCGCAAATTAGATTTTTCGAAAAGTTTCGGAAATTTCAAGTTTTTTCAAGTTTTTTCAAGTTTTTTCAAGTTTTTTCAACAAGTTTTGAGGAGCGAATCGCAGCATCCGTATTTACATGTATAAGGTATAGGATAATTTGAAAAAAGTTGAAAAAAGTTGAAAAAAGTTGAAAAAAGTTGAAAAAAGTTGAAAAAACTTGAAAAAAGTTGAAAAAAGTTGAAATTTCCGAAACTTTTCGAGAAAAACTTGAAATTTCCGAAAAAAAAAAGTAAAACTTCATTGTACAAACTAGTATTTAGACTACTTTAGGTTAGGAATAAACAAGGTGTATGTATGATATTCATAGACCTCCGGGTGTGGGATTCAAGATCACCGCCGACAACCAGTACGATATAACCAGCAAACGATTGTGTAACATCGCCGATTCACAGGAGGAAAATGACGCCGTATCCCTGAAAGTTCTCAATATACGCGTACAGCGAGCAGTTGACAGTCTCCAGAACGTTATCAAGGACGCAGTTCACGCCATTGAGGTGAAAATCGCGAAAAATGACAAAGAAATTCGCAATGTTTTGACATCCGTGCCTGAGAGTATTGAAAAATTGAGGTATGATGTGAATTTACTGGGTGAAACTATCGTTGGCATGCAATTGGTGGTCGATCAAAAGAAACAGTGAGTGCGGGCTCGAAGAGATGTCGCTCGACATGAAAAAGACAATAGCGAATGAACTCCATAGGCCGGCCAGACGTAATTATCCCAGACGTTTTGTGGATATACGTGGCTTGGACGAGACTTGGCAAGCCGATCTTGTCGATATGTCGGCCTACTCGGGTGTCAACAAAGGCCACAAATTTCTCCTCACGGTTATCGATATATTCTCGAAATTTGCCTGGGGTGTACCGATCAAGAGTAAAAATGCTTCGGATGTGACGTCAGCTATGAAATCTGTGCTGCAGCAGGGGCGTGTGCCGAAACATCTACACGTCGACCAGGGCAAAGAATTTTACAACAAAGAATTCAAAGCTCTCATGGCGCATCACGGTGTAAATATGTACTCGACATTCAGCAACTTGAAGGCATCCATATGCGAACGCTTCAATCGAACGCTGAAAAATAAAATGTGGAAGCAATTCACTCTCCAAGGCTCCTACAAATGGCTCGATATTCTACCCAAATTAATTGAATCCTACAACAACACCAAACATCGGACAATCAGGATGAAGCCGAAAAACGTCACAGCATCCAATGAAAAACAGCTGTATCGAAGTGTCTACAAACCGCGACAGATCAAGAGGAGCAGTCTGAAGCGAAAATTCAAAGTCGGCGACAAGGTTCGAATCAGTAAATACAAGAATGTCTTCGAGAAGGGTTACACCCCGAACTGGACGACGGAGATCTTCACCGTTAGCGAGGTGAAAAATACCAATCCGCCTACCTACAAACTCACCGACTACCTGCAGCAACCCATTGAGGGCGGGTTTTACGAGTTGGAGCTCAGCAGGGTGCAATACCCCGATGGTTATCTCGTGGAAAAGGTCCTCCGCAAACGTGGCAATCAGCTATATGTAAAGTGGTTGGGATTCGACAGTTCACACAACAGTTGGATAAATAAATCAGACATTTGATGAAAAATATATGTATCTTTTAATGACAATAAAATGAATATCATACATACACCTTGTTTATTCCTAACCTAAAGTAGTCTAAATACTAGTTTGTACAATGAAGTTTTACTTTTTTTTTTCGGAAATTTCAAGTTTTTCTCGAAAAGTTTCGGAAATTTCAACTTTTTTCAACTTTTTTCAACTTTTTTCAACTTTTTTCAACTTTTTTCAAGTTTTTTCAAGTTTTTTCAACTTTTTTCAACTTTTTTCAACTTTTTTCAAGTTTTTCCAAATTCTCCTATACCTTATACATGTAAATACGGATGCCGCGATTCGCTCCTCAAAACTTGAAAAAACTTGAAAAAACTTGAAAAAACTTGAAAAAACTTGAAAAAAGTTGAAATTTCCGAAACTTTTCGGAAAATCTAATTTGCGGTTTGAGAATTGAGAAATCAGACATTTGAGGGGGAAAATATCATACATACACCTTGTTTATTCCTAAACTAAAGTAGTCTTAATACTAGTTTGTACAATGAAGTTTTACTTTTTTTCGGAAATTTCAAGTTTTTTCAAGTTTTTTCAAGTTTTTTCAACTTTTTTCAACTTTTTTCAAGTTTGTTCAACTTTTTTCAACTTTTTTCAACTTTTTTCAACTTTTTTCAACTTTTTCCAAATTATCCTATACCTTATACATGTAAATACGGATGCCTCGATTCGCTCCTCAAAACTTGAAAAAACTTGAAAAAACTTGAAAAAAGTTGAAAAAAGTTGAAATTTCTGAAACTACAGGGAAAAATGTAATTTGCAGTTTGAGAATTCAGATTTAAGAATTGAAATTTGACAATTGAGATTTGAGAATTGAGATTTAAGAATTGAAATTTGAGAATTGAGATTTGAGAATTGGGATTTGAGAATTGAGATGTGGGAGTAGAGGCCGAATGATCTTTGCCGGCAAGTTATCACGCAGTCTGAAAACCCCAAGGAAGAGTGTCTGTTTCGCCGGGTATTAAGACTCGCTTATCATCGCACCAACTTAGTGCAAGTTTGTTTTGCACAATGGTGCGCACCTCATGCTTCTTGCTGACAATAAGACACTGCTCCTTGTGTAAATTCAGATGATCAAATAGACACTTTCGGAAATCATTTCTCGTGATGGTTCTTAGAGTCGAACCTTTGATCCCTTTTGCACGTTTTTTAACACCTGCCTCCTCCCCCTCCTCCTCCTCCTGCGTCGCTGTTAAATAAAGTTTGGCTCGAAGCCCTATAACCTCCACCATAATTTTACCGTTGTTCTCATCCTTCATGAATCCCAACCGCTTTTTGTTTCGCAGAGGGATATCATAGACGTTATCAGGCGGATAGTCCGAGGTATCGAACGTCGATTCAACATCGCGCTTGATGATTTCGTATATATCGGGGACGTTAAATTGGTAAATTAAACTATCCGTATCCGTGTATAATAATTTGACTTGATTGTCGGTAAAATTACGCTTAATATAATTATAATGAAAGTTATATAAAATTATTTTTGATATATCCAGAATGGCCGCACCGATGTATATTGGTTTGTTGAAATAAACATTCAACCGACTCATCTCTATAATAACCATGTCTCGCTCGAATATGGTGCAGCTATGGAAATTCGGCTTTGCAATCAGAGCCTTCGCACCACCCCGACCACCCCATTTCGTGACCAGCTTGACACTCTTGTGTTTACGCACATTCTCCATGGTCTTGCCAAACACCGCGTTATTCATTAATTTATAGAAATTTTTTTCAAACTCGTTTTTCGATAGTTTTCTTTTATCTGTATTCAAGTCAATGTAGGATTTCAACCATGGAGATTGTGCAAACTTGAGAATCCTGTGCACCTTGATTAACTTCATACCCAAATCTAAACACTGCTTCAGATTCCGATAATGAAGTATGTATTTATTTTTGGGTAGTAGCGTTGTGCATAGCTTGGCTATCTTACTGCCAGGCGGAATGAAATGTTCGGGACAGAGCGATAGATCTTTATGCTGCCCGTGAAGTTCTACCGGGTAGTCCAAATCGACCTCGAGCATGTACCCAATCGGCGAATCGTCCGGGATACTCATCACATCGATTGATTCGTGCTCCCACTCGAAGGAGCCACACGGTAGATGCTCACTCATAGCCGCACCATACAGATTATTGACATCGAAATACATGAGATATGATTCCTCTTTGCTCGAATCAAAATTGCGCATATAGCGATTGTTGGCTTTAGCATAGCGGTTCGAACATTGCGCTACACCACCTCGGATGCTTTTTTCAACAAATAAAACCATTTCGGGGTTATCTAGGAGCTGTAGATTAACACCCGTATGCTTTAACATTGCATCGAAAGCCAACCCCGGGGCGGTGTAATAATGGAGGGGATCTAAATCGTATGTTTGGAAACAGCTCTCGCGGAAATTTTGAAAAACATCGGCAAGCAAGAGAACGTCGGTTTTCAAATACAAGTCCGAATACTCGCCCAAGGTATTCAATTTAAATTTGCTCCAGACACTCTTTGCGTGCTGATAATCCGCATCGGAGACGCCCGAGTCGCTGAGTTTTGAATAGAAGCTTGCTCTATCGGGCAGGCTCAACTCGTCGAGTTTTTCCCAACTATCAATGTATTCGTAGGGGAAAACACCTTTGCGGATCATAAATTCAAATTCCTCGAGATCGCTGTAGAACGAACGAGTTATTGTTTTATCGCTGTTGTCAATATACGATGCCAGCTTGTCGAGGCTACTGGCCATGAACCGAAACGAATCTAAGAATCTCAGGTGTATAAAGGTACCATCAACCCGCTTCGTGAACGAGATATACCTCTCTTTATTAATCGGCAGCAATGTAATTTCCCCGGGGAAAGATGTGGCTAGAGATTTAATGATGAAGTGCGAATCATAACCTGAAAAATTGTGAAGCACCACGGGGATCGTATGTGTTTCTCTGTCCTTTTTATGCACACATGAGGCGGCGGCGAGCGATTGTTGGCATCCTCAAAGGAAATTTTCTCCGTCCACCCTCCGAGGCGGCATCTTCAGGAGGGGAAATTTGGATGATGCAACCTATCCTCAGATGCATACGCGTTCGATGATAAGGACGAGTGATGCGCATTTTGCATTTAATTCAACCATATATACAGTGATACACACTTTACTTGTGGGAAATCGCATCCCACGGTTCCGCATTATTTTACCTCCTATTGACAGCTGGGATTGGAATCGTTTGACTTTTCAATACGATGTCGGCCGCATTTCTCACGAGAAAACTTTCGGTGGTCAATTTTGCTTCCCCATCGTGAAAATCAACTGCATTTTTTACGAATTCCGGTGGCCGATGTTTGCTTTTCCCATCGTAAGAAAAAAGGGTTTGAGGGTAAATATTGTAGACCAGCAGGAGGTGGTGGCTTTGAGAAGTGCCACATAAACTTCCACCCGCCGCGATAGTTGTCTACTGCATTGAATCACGTTTGATCGTTGCAGCATTTGTGCGGTCTGAGTGGAGTATTTCCATGTGAACTTGCAGGTGCGAAAGGGGTGTGCATATTTCGGTAAGGAGAAGAGTAAGTAACACATTTCGCTAGTCACACCCTCAACCGCAAGAGTGGTGGTACTCCGGTTTAGATAAATAGCACCCGTTTCTGCAGCAGCCAGCATCATTCTGCAAAGTCCGCTGCATCGTGCACTTGTGACAGAAAACTTGCGAGACCTTTAACTTCTTTTTTCACAAAGAAAAATCGAAAAAAGTTCAAAAATGGCAAACGTAGTAAGTGATCAGTTAATAATTATGAGTCAGCCAAAATTTTACATACAATACAGAGTTTTTTTTCTTTTTCAATCATAAAAGTTGTAGTATCAAAGCGTGCAGGTTTAGCGGTTATTCTAGTTGGAATAAAATTTTGTACAGTTCAGAGTTGCATTCATTATCATCAAAGTGTAATAATAGTGTTTTTAGTGTTAAAGTGAAGTGTTTGTAATAATAACGTGGTTCTATCTGTCTGATTCTAGATCATACCAGGATGGTTGAACGTCGAGGAGATGACCATGCGCCGATGGTGGCGCAGAAACGAGCGGGCGTCCAACGATCGGCTGCAAGAGCCGAGGAACGATAATGACTTCGATCATTATGGCATCGTATGGATGCACCAAGGCCGCTGGGGGGAAACACACCCCGAGGTGGATTGGGACCACCCCCTCAGCGGTCTAAGAGATTATTATTTACAACTGTATAATCTGTGATAAATGATAATCTGTGAATGAAAAATAAAAAGAAAACATAGATTTATTGAAAATTTTAATTCTCTTTATCTGTCTGCGGTATTTTATTTAAAACCTATACCCATAGTTTTTAAGGTATTTTTATTTAGTACTAAGATGGGTTCTGTCCCTCTGCTCGCCCTTCCGCTTTGCTCATCATCAACATCATGTCGATTGGTTTTCCTCCCACCACACCCACACCCACACATGACGACGTTCAACAATCGTCCGAAATCTGACCCATCAGGTTATACAGGTGTGATGAAATAGGAGTTGTATTTCTCACCACCCTCAATCTGTAGGGGTGGGGTGTGGCCTAGCTTAGATAAATAGTC
The DNA here is from genome assembly GCA_018257835.1 of Euura lappo. Taxonomy (NCBI): domain Eukaryota; kingdom Metazoa; phylum Arthropoda; class Insecta; order Hymenoptera; family Tenthredinidae; genus Euura; species Euura lappo. Next base: position 47,625 of record JAEUYN010002445.1, on the reverse strand, counting down.
ACGTTTTGGCTGCATCCAGCATCATTCGAAAAGAGTCCACCAGCACGTGCGTGTTTCAAAAAGTATCCTCGAAATTTGGAAAAAATGGAGTTCCAATATCCTTGTGCTGAGTACGAGTGGGTCATTCCTTCGGAGTGGCTTCAGGACTGGGGGTTGGCAGAAATGATCATAAATGCTGCATTTTCACACGCCTGCTTCAATCGTGAGCAGGGTGTTGAAGGGGTGCAGATCGAGCTCTTTGGTGTGGTTGTGAGGTTGGTGATTAACCACCGATACATGTATTGGTGGTTTAAAAAACTTAACGATTGGCGTGACATGCCATACTTGATGGAGTACGAGTGCTCCGATAGGTTGAAAATGCGTCTGCCACCGCCAGCTACAGAAACACCGCCACCCTCAGAGGTGACAACAATCAGCATATCTGATTCAGAAGACGAGGAGGAGGAGGAGGCACCGGAGAATGGGGCAGGGGATGGTGCGGAGGGGGAGATGCCTCAGGTATTACTGCAGCAAATCGGTAGGGATGAATGGAGGCAGCGTGTGGGTGAATGGTTGGCTGTGCCGCGAGAGGGTGAACCAGCGCAAGATGGGGGCGTCATTGAAGTTGAAGAATGGTATGCATAGAAAAAAAACATGATTTTAAAATATTAAGAATATTAATTTACGCTCCCCTGTATTGTTACAGATTTGACTGGACTTGTGACGTATGGATAATAATAATAATAATGATAATAGTATAATTCTTCACTTGATTTTTATTCTGTTATAAGCAATATATGTGCATAATATTATTATTAATGTAAAAATAATGTAACCAGCAAAACCTACAGCGATAATAATAATAATAATGACAATTAATTTCTATTTTTATAATAAAAGTGACGTGTAATTATTCTCCCGACCAATATGGATAGACATTTTTTTTTTTTTATAATATGATATAAGCGCACATAGTTTTTACTGATCAATCATAATTTTTTTTTCATCCAAGTGTTTGAAAAACCATGACTTCAATCGCTGAACGTTTTCCACAGCACAATGGTATTTTGCGATAGTATCGTGTCCAGGGTATCGCTTCGGCTCAATCTGATAGTTGGCGTGAATCAGGCAGGGGTGTGTATCGGTACGCATTACTTGAGGAGATGGGCAACCCCAATCGCTTAGATCCACAATCGGTTTCGAGTGAGCAATTATTCTATCCAACCAACGTTTCGTTTCACCACCCCACACGTATAGCATGATTGCGGGTCGAACATTCTCCCTCACCTCCCTCAGCAAGTTGTGATAATTCATTTCACCGCAATCCCACGCCAGTCGGTGACAATTTCGCATCGTCCAAGCATTGATGATTTGATTCTTGTGCGGTAGCGCAGCCCACTCACAGGGCGGTTTGAAAACGCAGCTCCGCAGACTCTCCACACCAGATTCCGACCGTCGAATAGGTATTGAGGCGAGTTCCTTGATAACGAAATGATTTTCACCATGCGTAAAGCCTTGCACATCCAAAATCACATCCGTAAAGGAAATCGATGAGTTCCGATCAGAGTCTGAAGGGTTGATGGAGTGAGACATTGTATGTTTTCTGTAGACGAAAAACAATAATTCATTTCAGCTCACAGGATACGATTAATTGAAGCTTGGAGGTTATTATTAATTTTTTGTAATTATCCTCACCTTATCTGGGGGATGAGGGATTTCAGTTTTCTCAAGCGCTCGTAGCCTCGGTGAAATAGTGTAGATTTTTCGCTGACACTCGACTCGAAGTCAGAAAACTTGTGTGATGGTTGCTCGAGGGAGCTCCCGATTTTATACATCGCGGATCGGGTGTGGGGGGTGAGAAAATATCACCTCCCTTTGACTCAAGCCGCGTGCAGGTGTGACTTGAGGTTGTTAATTGGAAAAATCCTTTGATATCACCGTGGGAAATCAGAGACAAAACCTTTGATTTCCGCCGCATGTGTGGGGAAAAAAATTCTCAAAACCTTTGATCTTTGCCGCCGCCCGCGTGGGAAATACATTTTCCTCAAAAAATTCTTGGAAACAAAACCTTTGATTTCCGCCGCCCGCGTGGGAAATAAATTTTCCAGAAAAGCCATCTGAGGAATGAACAATTAGGGGCGCCATCTGGGAAATGAACAAGGCGCCATCTCTCGGGGAAATTAGGGACGCCATCTGTCGGGAACCATCGGTCGGTAACTGGGATGCTCCGGGGGTAGCCCACTATAATAGGGACGCTATCTGTCGGTAAATAGAACCATCGACCGGTAACAGGGGGCACCGGGGCCACTGTCGGTAAATAGAACCATCGGTCGGTAACAGTGGGGCAACTTACCCACGGTCGGTAAGTAGCACGGATGCGAACCCTCGGTCGGTAACAGGTCGGTAACAGGGATCTTGCGTTAGAAGCCTCACATCCCCTCTACTCCTAGAGGTGAAATCTGAATCTCAAAATTTAATTTTCCGTATCGTTGCAAACTTCATAAGCTCCGTACTTCTCTACGATTTCAGGTCGCGTGACTGATTTCCAAGTACTTCTGACTGAACTGACACTTCGCTTTTATGACATACGCTAGTAGTAACAATGCAAAAGGTGCATGAATAGGCTTACTACATTTTTAGACAACACACTTTTGTACAACTATTAATCAAGACTTGAATCACCCTACTGATAAAGTTCATGTGACAAATCACATACCGTTATGATCGAAATCGGCATATATTTCATCATGTCATACAACATTTAATTACGACTTGATGCATCACAATCACATGCTATATCATAGATTTATCAAGTATCAGGTAAAACACGTAACGAATCATATTCGTTTTGTTATACAATTCGTTCTGTATTTTGTCTGATACTTGGTATTTTTATGATTTAGCATGTGACTTGTTATGTATCAAGTCGTAATTACACGTTACATTACATGATAAAATATATGTCGATTTTGTTCAAGACGATATGTGATTTGTCACATGAATTTCGTCAATAGCGCACCCTGTGTACTTATTCAAAAATTTCTGCATGTACAAATCGAACTTTGATAATATTGAGTTTTGCAATTAATGAAGTATGTGAAAGTTTGTAGTAAGTCTATTTTGCATCCACAACACATTTGCAATGTTACCTTTGTTACGCCGCTTGTGACCGTAAGGCCGTACTGCCATTTCGGTAGCTTCAGCCGCTCTTCTCTTCAAACGTCTCTTTTTTCTCTGATTCTTCTTCCTGCTGGCAGCTGCTGCAAAAAGTTGATGAATTTAGAATCACATACACGGTAGCAAGTATTAAATTATATCATGAAATCCATCGATTCGGCTCGGTAAATCATGCTCATTCCTGAGAATGTTACGGCATTCCAATTGCCTCCGATTACAGATCATTCTCCTTACCGCGCTTGTCCGCAGACCCAGCTACACCGGCATTACCAGCCTCGTCCACTTGAGGCTCCACATTGATTTCTGTAATATAAAACAATTTTGTGAGAAACGATTCGTGATTGTAATTCGATGGCGATCCAGTACCACCTCTGAACCGTACAATTACCACTGGATACGTACAGTACATTATTACACTACTTTATATTATGTTTCTTACCATTGTTGGGTAGTTGTTGGGGCCTGGCGTTATCCGCTACCCTCTCCGCCTCATCATCACTCGAATATACAATGATCACTGCAACGAAAGTGTATATACATGTTAATAGAAGGTGTTACCAAAACCGTGCTCATAGCTCTGTGCTTATATAATAATTTTCTAAAGTGGTCGTCGAAGAGATAGAAAATAGATATTCCCTGCGGTCAAGCTTTCCGTTGCTATTGGTTCGCTTACCTTGGTTTACTTCGGCTCGCACCGGTAGAGCCTCCGCTCTTACCACAGCAACGTCTGGAATGAGAAGGAGGGAAGATTAGCAAACAGCGACGTTTTAAGACTGGAATACTAGTTTCAATCTTTTCTGAACAATGTCATTGCTGACAGTGGTCTTCGAAGAGATAGAAAATAGATATTCCCTGCGGTCAAGCTTTTCGTTGCTATTGGTTCGATTACCTTGGTTTACTTCGGCTCGCGCCGGTAGAGCCTCCGCTCTTACCACAGCAACGTCTGGAATGAGAAGGAGGGAAGATTAGCAAACAGCGACGTTTTAAGACTGGAATACTAGTTTCAATCTTTTCTGAACAATGTCATTGCTGACAGTGGTCTTCGAAGAGATAGAAAATAGATATTCCCTGCGGTCAAGCTTTCCGTTGCTATTGGTTCGCTTACCTTGGTTTTTACTGGCTCGGTACTGGTAGAGCCTCCGCTCTTACCACAGCAACGTCTGGAATGAGAAGGAGGGAAGATTAGCAAACAGCGACGTTTTAAGACTGGAATACTAGTTTCAATCTTTCTGAACAATGGCTGCTGACAGTGGTCTTCGAAGAGATAGAAAATAGATATTCCTGCGGTCAAGCTTTCGCTGCTATTGGTTCCTTGGATTACCTTTGGTTTACTTCGGCTCGCACCGGTGAGCCTCCGCTCTTACCACAGCAACGTCTCAACGAGAAGGAGGGAAGATTAAACAAAGACGTTTTAAGACTGGAATACTAGTTTCAATCTTTTCTGAACAATGTCATTGCTGACAGTGGTCTTCGAAGAGATAGAAAATAGATATTCCCTGCGGTCAAGCTTTTCGTTGCTATTGGTTCGATTACCTTGGTTTACTTCGGCTCGCGCCGGTAGAGCCTCCGCTCTTACCACAGCAACGTCTGGAATGAGAACGAGGGAAGATTAGCAAACAGCGACGTTCTTTGACTGGAATACTAGTTTCAATCTTTTCTGAACAATGTCATTGCTGACAGTGGTCTTCGAAGAGATAGAAAATAGATATTCCCTGCGGTCAAGCTTTTCCTTGCTATTGGTTCCTTGGATTACCTTGGTTTACTTCGGCTCGCACCGGTAGAGCCTCCGCCAGCAACGTCTGGAATGAGAAGGAGGGAAGATTAGCAAACAGCGACGTTTTAAGACTGGAATACTAGTTTCAATCTTTTCTGAACAATGTCATTGCTGACAGTGGTCTTCGAAGAGATAGAAAATAGATATTCCCTGCGGTCAAGCTTTTCGTTGCTATTGGTTCCTTGGATTACCTTGGTTTACTTCGGCTCGCACCGGTAGAGCCTCCGCTCTTACCACAGCAACGTCTGGAATGAGAAGGAGGGAAGATTAGCAAACAGCGACGTTTTAAGTCTGGAATACTAGTTTCAATCTTTTCTGAACAATGTCATTGCTGACAGTGGTCTTCGAAGAGATAGAAAATAGATATTCCCTGCGGTCAAGCTTTTCGTTGCTATTGGTTCGATTACCTTGGTTTACTTCGGCTCGCGCCGGTAGAGCCTCCGCTCTTACCACAGCAACGTCTGGAATGAGAAGGAGGGAAGATTAGCAAACAGCGACGTTTTAAGACTGGAATACTAGTTTCAATCTTTTCTGAACAATGTCATTGCTGACAGTGGTCTTCGAAGAGATAGAAAATAGATATTCCCTGCGGTCAAGCTTTTCGTTGCTATTGGTTCGATTACCTTGGTTTACTTCGGCTCGCGCCGGTAGAGCCTCCGCTCTTACCACAGCAACGTCTGGAATGAGAAGGAGGGAAGATTAGCAAACAGCGACGTTCTTTGACTGGAATACTAGTTTCAATCTTTTCTGAACAATGTCATTGCTGACAGTGGTCTTCGAAGAGATAGAAAATAGATATTCCCTGCGGTCAAGCTTTTTGTTGCTATTGGTTCGATTACCTTGGTTTACTTCGACTCGCGCCGGTAGAGCCTCCGCTCTTACCACAGCAACGTCTGAAATGAGAACGAGGGAAGATTAGCAAACAGCGACATTACTCTACTAAAATACCACTTCCAATCTTTTCTGAATGACGGTATTGCTGACAGTGGTCGTCGAAGAGATGGGAAATAGGCATTTCCTACGGTCAGGTCTTTCGTCGCTATTGGTTCGCTTACCACGGTTGGCTTCAGCTTGCGCCGGAGGAATCTGGGCTCTACCCAAAGCGTTGTCTGAAATGAGAACGACGGAAAATGAGCAAACAGCGACATCGTTGGGTCTAGAGAATTGACTCTGCGATTTAAAACAGACTTTCAACCATCTTTCAACACCGGAATTGCCTCTATCCCCGTATGGTTAGTCCGAAAAGAGATCATCCTGCTGTATCAATCAACCCATTTTACATCATGTTTTCTTACCACGATTGTTGTGTTCTCCAGCTTCGTCTTCTTCCGCGCTATCGCTGGGATATAAGGCAAGAGCTGCAATTAAAGTCAATGAAAATCACGAAGAGCTCATCGCATTAAATTCTTATTTACGTGTCTGTCAATAAATAATGAGAATTAAGTGTTGCGAATAAAAAAAAATAGTAATCCTTTATTGGTTCAAGGAAACCTTGCAATTGGCTCCTAGCCTCGAATTCTTTTGCTTACCGAGGTCGTTAGCTTCTTCTTCTTCAGGTTCGCTGCTTTCATCATCGCTCGCATCCAAGCCATCACCTGCAATCAGAGCAAAGTAAAATCAAGAAGAAGTCATAATTGAATCAGCACTCTCGTTGTTGTACCCCTAATAATTGGTTTCAATCTATCACTTGAAAACCTGTGAGATAAATGCGATGTCTCAACTCCTCAAAGTAACAAGAATGCCAATTCTAAGTATTTGACACTCGACTTTGAGATCATTTTGATTAAGTACGTAAATCTTCTCTTCCAAGAGCAGAATTTAATTTACAAAGCGACACAATCCTTTATAATGTTATACAATTCTCTTTCTATCATCAATAAATGTTGAATTCTTTACCAAGGTTTGGACCTGGAGCAAGCGGCTCAGCGTCTTCGTCCTCCGGATCGTCAACACGCTGATTCTCTACGATATCGTGATCATAATCAGAATCAACATCTGTAATGCAAAAGATGGATAAGTGATATTAATAAGGCAGATTGTAAATGTTTGCTTTCTTAATATACATCAGTTTTTCCACGCATCACATGGCAGATCTCGAATCTCAAGACCATGGTCAAACTTTTTGTTACATTTTTTCAATATATACTTCCGGTAGTTAAACAGTCAAATATTCGCAAAGAATAGAGAAAATATTGCATATAAACACAAGGAAACTAATTGATCTGGAAAGAACAACTTATATCTGGTTCAATTATCATTGGATCAAGGAGTTGTCTATTTATTTCATAAAGGCATCGTTTCAGTTTTTAGCTAACAGATCTAAAATCGAGCCACCTCCCAATCAAAACAAGTATAGATGGCGTGGAAACTATTTTGAAATTTTAAAAATGTTACATTTTGCTATTCTATTTACCAAGCGGTGCGTTATCAGGTATATCCTCCAACTCTTCGTCGTCCTGCAGACGCTCGTTTGGGACTGCGCCAAGCCTCTGTCGCACTCGGCCTTTCAGTGCCGCGACTTTTGTCAGGAACTCCGCGGGAGTAATATCCTGATCCTGGAGCTGCTGCCACGCTGAAGTCATAGAAAGAAATTATTATTAATAGTTGTTATGTCATTATTCTCGATGGGGTTTCCAGATCGGCAACACAGATATACAACTACTTTGAACCCTTCATACCCTCTACTGAAATTACATGAAGCTAAAATCGTCAATCTTTTGTGTTCAGATTTAATTAGACATAGTAATAGAAAATTGAATCAAATTTTATGCTAATTATCAATAAAACGATCACCTCGTAATATCGGCACATGAAATTAATTTTATGTGTTTTTTTTTCAACTCTTGTTGTAAACGCTCATGTAAACATGACGTGACTTTTTGAAAATATTTATGTATTGAATTCTCAAAGACGTCTTTTACAATTATTTTGATATGAGTAGTCACATGTTCAAGACAAACCTGCTCTCAAGACGGCGCGCCTGTGTCTGGTTGCGTATTTCGGGTGTCGTGAAATTTCTCTGTTGCCGTGCAGGCTATCAAGGTCCTCAATCGCATTTTTCGTCAGCGCCACAAGTTTTCCTACCAAGAAAAAAGTCAGTCATACTCCCAATTAAAAATAGTTGATCAAGGCAGAAGGTTTTGAGTCACTTTTATCAACAGTAACGAGTACAAAACTACTAACTTATAAAGGTCCACGCACGTGGATGTTTTCCCAACTTAGTAGCCAAAACGCTGTTGTACGATTCAACTACATTATTCGTGCGCTTCGACAGCTTGAATACGCTGAAGCCTTCCGGTTTAACTCTGTTCAACCATTGACGAGTGTAGTACGTCAGAAATCTCGATAGCCTACGCCTCAATGCTGCATCCAGTGTATTTTTGAGGGCCGTATATTGGGCCGAGATGATTCTTGGAGGCAGGTAAGCCAGAGCCATCATTTTTTTCAAGAACAGTCTAACGTCTGCTCTGTTTCTTGTTTCACGTGGCAGTCGCAGTGATTTGAATTTTTTCAGCAAAGCCTTCACAAAACAATTTTTGAATTATTATTTTGGATTAGCCCTGATACAATTATATGGAATATGTGAGATTATACATGAGTAGCTAAAAAAATAAACTTAATTGAATTGTAAGAAAAAAAATTACGGTATTTAATGACTTAAGTCAGGATCTCAAATTTCGAGATAATGGCAGGTGTTTCAAGGTGACGTTTCACCATATGTGTATTATACAGATAAGATTCGTCTTTCGTGTACCACTTGAACATGTAATTCTGTTTATTTAAAGCTTCTTTATATTGCTTTCAATTCTCCACACACACAGGCAACATGCTTCTACAAATCTATCTATAACGTTTCCAGCTGTAAGACTTCACATGAAAATGGTGATGTTTATCATTAGCAAAACTTCTATCGGATTCGCTGAAATTCGATGTAATTCGATATCGTCTTATTTGATAAACGAAATTGAAGTAGACATTTATATAAGTTTATTGAATTTCATAGAGTCTAATGCAAAAAAAAATGCCAATCCCAAAATAGTTTTATGCTGGGTTCATATCAGATTTAGTCCGGATTTGTGGTTTTGTAGCATGATAACGAACCATACATTATTTTGACTTTTTTCGAATTTCGAAAGTAGTTTGGATTTTGTAAAATTCGGTAAAAAAATTAATTGTGCAACTTCAAAGAAAAATTCCACGAGTGACTTCCAAAAGTTCCCGAGAATTTCGAAATTATACATGGCACAGAAAGGTCTTTTTTACATCACTTCCGTGTATGTAATATTTCATGAACAAATGATTTATCGAAAAAAAAAACATACTCGATCATAATGTACGCTGCAGCCAGCAACATGAGCTCTGTTGAAAAGCTCTCTCCCTGGCACTGTTCCGCAATGCCTGTTCATAGTCAGTCATGACGACTTTAACATTGGCGACGTTCATGATTCCAGAGACAGCCCTCAGTACGGCCGTGTAAGCTACTTGTGTTTTACTGGCCATCAGAACGTGCATAAAGGGGATGGCCTACAAAACGATTACATAAAATAAGATTAGATACTCATTAGGCACAACGAACATTTAATGAATAAATGCAAGCTTTCTATACTACGGGCGGGGATTTGGTTGTATTTGCGTGTTTTTCCGCTCGGCTTTTTGCGTAGGTCACAAGTAACAGTGTTGCTGTATTCACTGGTAATACTATAGTTTCACTGAAAACACGTATTTCATTAAGGCGGTATCCTACCGTAACCAGCCTCTAAACAGGCTAATTTTTTGGAATTTGTTTCGGAAAAACGACGAATGTAATGTATTCAATTTTTTCACATGTTTTATGAACAATTCAAGGAGTGTGTGTGAAAATTTTTATGGAAACACATTGAAATTTCCACACATTATCATCCCCCTTTGCATCGGTTTCCTTGTGCGCGATCGGTCGGTGTACATGATTTCCCAAATATGGTTGATCTGACATAAAAATGAAAAATATTCTCACTACCTACGTGGTATTAGCTATAGTGTGACGTAGCAGTTTTCTTATTTTCGTTTCACGTTATGAGCCAAAAATTTCGGAACTTTTTTCCAATTCTCGGAGCAAAAATATGTGTTATTAATCAGTAATATATATTGCGAAAAAAAATGTACTAGCAAAGTCGACCGACACACTATAGTTATGACCAGACCATGTAGTTGATAATAATATTTTTCATTTTCATTTCAGACCATCCATATTCCAGAAATCATGTACACCAACTAATCACGCATGGAGCCGACGCGAAAAAGAATTACGTGTGGAAATTTCAATGTTTTTCGATGAAAATTTTCATACACACTCCTTGAATTGTTCATAAAACATGTGAAAAAATTGCAAAAAATGGAAAATATTGCACTTGTAGTTTTTCCGAAATGAATTCTCAAATAATTAACCGTTTTGGACGCTGGTCACAATAGGATACCCCCTTAAAGAAACCAGTACAGCTTGAACGAATCAATTACACATACTCAAAAAATCATTTATATCTCAACCAAAGTTCATTACAGATCGAAAAAATCAGCTTTAGGCAGTGCAACAAGAACGCTACACTCCCTACTCATTTGGATCCTGAGGATTTGTATGAGGTCTAAAGATATCAAAAGATATTCAGAGCAGTGATGACCCTTTCGGGCCTTTTTTGAGCCTTACTCTCTAAATTCTTTGGAGTGACTATTCACTCTTTTCCGACTAACACGATTGTCACTTCTAAACGCGTTACTTTGTCACTCTTATCGAGTGAAGAGTCACTCTTGGGGAGTGAAAATTCACTCTTTGAAGTCACTCCTGGTCCCACCGGCACGATTTTCACTCTTGTGGAGTGAATAGTCCCTCCAAGGAATTTAGAAAGTACCTTGAAACAAGTGGTATTTATACAAGTGGCCCGAAAAAAGAGGGCTAAGAAGCTATCAAAACACGAAGAAATAGCTAAAAGTATCATATTTCATAGATCCTAATTATGACAAAGATGATTTTAGTTTACCCGAAAACTACTTGTATTAGGAGTCTACACGTGAAGTTTCAGCCGAATCGGTCGAGGCGTTCCAAAGTTTCGATGTAAATAGTGGAGCAATTTACAAAACGCAGTCATTATTTCAAACTGTGATATCTAAGTCAATTGTTGATATTTTTAGAGTGTAAACGCTCAAATTACGGATGGAACGATCACCTTCCAGGCCATGTATTCATCGCATAATGTAAAAAAAAAATCCTGTACAAATACCACTTGGTTTACGATAAGGCGAAAGGGTCACCACTTCCCTTAAAACCTAATAAATGTGCTCCCATTAAAGCAAGTCAAATTTCCATGACTGTGATAAACACCGGCTCTGCAAGATTGGCATTAAAAGTCTGACCGATTAGCAAATCACACAAAAACACTCGGTGTATTAGACAAGCGTCACGAGTGACAAAAAAACCGACTTCAAAACCAAACTAATGAACCGATTTTGATGAAATTTATATGGGACCAATCTGAAAGTATACCCTTTCGAATAAAAAAAGAATTTTCCAAATCGGTTTATAAATAACGGAGTTCTGAGGTAACAAACATAAAAAAAAAAATACAGCCGAATTGAGAACCTCCTCCTCCTTTTTTGAAGTCGGTTAAAAAATTAGTGTGCTCAACGGAAAATTCGTTCAAAATAAGGAACATGAAATTTGTGCAATCTTACATGATCAAATCTGATACCCAAAATCGTCACCAGCTGGTATACGCCTCTCACTTCTGGCGTGGTTTGGAAGGTACCATCGATGAAGATCTTGGAGACATCATTAAACTTATTTATAACGAATTAGACCGGGAGCCCGTAACACTTTTTTTCGGTATCATCGGTGCGCTTTGACCAATGTGCGAACCCCCTCAATTCAACCTTCCACTACACGGAAGTGACTTCGCCGAACAAAAATCGCGGACCAAAGGGTGGGGGCCGCGCAGGTGAAGTTGTTTTGAAAAACCGGGATCTAGAATTATCGGTGCGCGTTCGGCGCATGTCGCAAATGATTGGAAATTGAAAAAAAGTTTAGACGGACGGCATTGCCGAACGTGTAGGATGGACCATTCGCGAGATGTCCATTTTTTTTATTGTAAAGTATTTTGTAATAAAAAATTATCATTAGTGCATGTTCGGCAATTTGTTGAATCATCTATTTATTCACTAAAACTCGAGATATTATGATCGCCGAATATTTTGGATGGGCCGGGGGCCAGCCACCCCCGCGTACTTTTGTCGTGAGGGTGTATAGTATGCATGTATCATTAGTGCGCCTTTGGAATTTTTATAGCAAGTCAATAAAATTCCAAATATCGAGAAATACGTATTGCCGAATAATTTGAATGGATCTGCAGGGTGTAAAAAACAGTTGTAAATTATCGGGTAAATGCTTATATATCATAATAATTAGTGCGCGTTCGGCATGCATAGCGTTTCACAGATGTTGATTATAGTAAGCAATCTGTAAATTTTCGGCGCAAAATGATGGATATAACGGAAGTTATTCCAAAAAAAAGTATTAAATACAGCTATAGCGCACGGTGATGCTACCCCAGATAACCAGACCAGATCGAGCAAGAGTTGTCATCCTTGTAGGCATTGATGCTGTCATCATGCTGGTGCTACAGCCAGCATCAATATACTTGCCATGCTTTGCTGTCATAAGCGCAACAAAGCAGCATCACCCTGCATCCTGGCGGCATGAATGCTCGCCCATTGCCGATATTTTGTCGTAAATTGCCGTCATATTGCTTTGACTTTGAAGTTACACCTTGGCGGTCAAATGACATGTTCAAATGATCGTGCTAGCAATATGCCAGCAAATTGCCGTCAAATTGTTATCTGGGACGTTCCCGCTCTTGGTTAGATAAGAAAATAAGAATAACAAAAATAAGAATGACAAATTCAAAAATAATCTTAAGCACGACATAGGTCATTAGAATAACCGAAAAATAAAAAATTTCTCAGTATCTCATTTCACTATTAGAAGACAATTTTTATTGTAATCTGCTGCTTCCATGCCCGCGTCAAAGTGGAATCATATTGCCTAAAAGGTAAGTCGAATTTGGATTTGCTACTTCATTGTACTATTCTTTTTCTCGTAATAAATCATTTCGTGCGCAATAACATTTTTATATATTATTCAATATCATGAAAAATAATCAACTTCGGAATCGGAAAACTAGTCCAGTCATTGTATCCAAAAAAGAGCCCTAACCATTTAATAATTTCATGGCGCTGTTTTTTTGTTCCACGCTTTCGGGGAGTCGGGGCACTGGGAGTGTAAATTCAAAATGGCGACCAAATTGAGCCTCTGCGTGTTTTCGAAAACTGTTTTTTCTTCGCTAAAAACGTTTTCTTTTCAAATAATTTGGAAATTTCTGATTTTTTACGAAAAAGCCTGGGGACAAAAGTTGTGTAAAATTTTGTCCGCTACAAGAATTGGGAATTAAACTCGAAAAAAGGAGCCGAGATGATGCAATTTTTGGAATTCGGCTCCTTTTTCGAGTTTAATTCCCAAAATATCAATATTTGGAGAAAAAAGGTGGGTACCAAAATTGTTTAGAATTTGATTCTCTACAAGTATAGTTATGTTCATTTTCGCTGTCAAGTTGCAAATAAACGAGATAATTCATTTTTTTTAGTTCGGCCCCTTTTTTAGAGTTTAATTCGAAAAATATTGATCCTACAAGAAAAATTGTGGAGACCAAACTTGTAGCGGACAAAATTTGATACAACTTTTGTCCTTACGGTTTTTCGTTAAAATCAAAAATGGCCGAGTTCTTTGAAAAGAACCGTTTTTAGCGAAGAAAACAGTACAGGGGGGAAGGGGTACACCCTTGGCAATATTAATGTTCGGCGATAACGTTTTCTTGTTCGGCACGCTGTAATTGATAGAAACATATGTGATATGCATTTTTTTCAACTCTTAAACTAACAAAATCGGCGGTATGTTTCGTTTGATTCGAAAATTATTTATAGATTATTCTTTCGCTATTACATACAAACAGATCCAATCATTTTGTTCGGGGGTTACATTAATCTGTCAATTATACTATTATTCATCATCGATCACCATCGCCGAACGCGCACTAATGATATTTTGGTAACGATTCGATTTTATCGTTTACGACGGTCAATACCCTATTTATTTGTTCGGCATTGACTTTTAACACATCCATTTTATGTAATGAAAGATATAAAATCAATGCCGAACATGGATCTATGATACATGCATACTATACACCCTCACGACAAAAGTACGCGGGGGTGGCTGGCCCCCGATCCATCCAAAATATTCGGCGATCATAATATCTCGAGTTTTAGTGAATAAATAGATGATTCAACAAATTGCCGAACATGCACTAGTGATAATTTTTTATTACAAAATACTTTACAATAAAAAAAAATGGAAATCTCGCGAATGGTCCACCCTACACGTTCGGCAATGCCGTCCGTCTAAACTTTTTATCAATTTCCAATCATTTGCGACATGCGCCGAACGCGCACCGATAATTCTAGATCCCGGTTTTTCAAAACAACTTCACCTGCGCGGCCCCCACCCTTTGGTCCGCGATTTTTGTTCGGCGAAGTCACTTCCGTGTAGTGGAAGGTTGAATTGAGGGGGTTCGCACATTGGTCAAAGCGCACCGATGATACCGAAAAAAAGTGTTACGGGCTCCCGGTCTAAATTCTTCGTTAAAAATGAGCAAATGCTGCTTCTCTTGAGCATCAACGATTCTTTGCGTGCGGAGTAACCGAACGCCTCCATGCTGCAGCAATCGATCGTTCTCCGGATTCTCGAGGTGATCGGCCATTTCTGCCAATGAAGTTGGACATGCTGGAAACTCCCACCGCCTCCAACGTTTCAAGCTCGTCAGAACGCTGTTGAACGGTACAAGTACCCGCACATCGCCTCTTTCATCTGCTTGAAACCTATTGGGGTAATGATAAACACACGAAAATTGACTATCAATTCGATAGCTCCTAATAAGAATCGACTAACTTTTCGGTAGCAGATGAAAAACTAAAGTCAAGGAATTACCATACAAAATGAACAGGAATTACCGGGGAAAAAAAATTCTACAGCAGCTACCTGATTTGATTCAAAAAATCATGTTCTCAGCCAAAGAAAATACACTTAGCCAACCAAAAGTGAACGCAAGATTCACATATTTGAATTTATCGGACGAGGCGAACTAAATTAATAAACCCAGGCCGAGGGAATTTTTACTCGAAGAATTAAAATAAACAATTTGATTTCTTTTCGGTCCCACCAAGGTTTGCACGCTCAAATAGAGAAAGAATCTCTCCTTGGTGGGTACCAATAATTAATTTGATTCGCCTCGTCCGATAAAATTCAAATATGTGAATGTAAAGATAGCGAACGATAGCGTCTACCAAAACTAAACGCAAGATTCTTTGTCATACTCACATAGTAACCACCAGTTCATATGCTTGTCTAGGCTCCCAGTAGTTCCTTTGCATCGACGCTTTCAACTCTTCGCGGAAATCCGCTTTTAATTGAGCAGTATGATCTGCATGGCAAATTTCCACGTTGTGTGGCTGCTTTCCAGGAACCATAACTCCATTTGGTAATCTTTTTGCGGTGCCGAAACAAAATTTTGTTGCACATGTCATGTAGCTGTAAAGTATCGATATCGTGTGTCAGTTCAAGTGTGAAAAATATATTCAGGTCAATTCGTGTGAGAAAAAAGAACCATTTCAATATTGTATTACTGTCGTTTGAAATAAGTGCTCGAGAGAAAGGACTACTGTCGTGCAGCATGTTTCTACGCGTTCGGCTAAAAGGCTATTGTATAATGATTACATACTATAGATGGGCTATTTCGCGTGAAGTGGATCAATCAACTCTCAGATATTTTTTTAATTTTGCATGTTGATTGTGTAGGGGCAGTTAAATTTGTGTACCAAAGCGCAATTGCTATAGTTCAAAATTCAATTTGTTATTCACAATAACAAATCGGAGCAAGATTTTTTTCAAAAATTCATAACTCTTGCAAAAAAAAGTTAGAATCAATTTTATTTTCCATTCACGCGGAGAGCTTCATCGAATTGAAAAAAATTACAAAATTGAAAAAAAAAAATTATTATTAATTCTGTTTTTGATTAAATTCTGTTTCTGACGCTGAAATACCTTGAACTATACAACAACCTGTGAATTAATTTCAGAGACGTGGTTTTTTTTTCGTTTTCGAGTACAAAAATCATTAAATGTGTCGATGCGTACCAATTTGAGGCACGCCGCGTCTGAACGGAATGGCACCATGGAATGGCACCATGGATTATGGAATAGGTCCACTGCTTCTCCGCGGTGGCGTCGCAGCATCATTTTCGAGTCATTTTCATGATGTTGGACATGATTTGAAAATCTGAAAAAATGACTGTAGCCTTCCAAAGCCTGTTCTAACCGATAGGTAAAGTTCCAAGAACGTGTTCTTTCCCATTTTTGAATTACTGAGATTTAAAATAGCGGAAAATGTCGCGACTAAATTTAAGGTCTGAGTAATTAAAAAACGGGAAAAAACACGTTCTTCAAACTGTACTCATCGCTGAGAGCAGGCTTTGGGAAGCTACAGTAATTTTTCCAGATTTTTAAATGTCCAACATCGTGAATACGGCTCGAAATTTACGCTGCGACGCGTCTGCGGAGTAGCGGTGGAAGACAGCCGGTCCGTTCAGACGCAGCGCGCCTCAAATTGGCACGCAAAAAAAAAACACGTCTCAGAAATTAATTTACCAGTTGTAGTTTAATTCAAGGTACATGTTTGAAAATGAAATTTTGTTTAATTGTGTCACTGATTGTCAGTATATTCAAAAATTTTACCAAATTAATTGTTGAATAAATAATTGATGATGAATTTTATTTTTCCAACTTTGAATTTTTTTCGACGTTTTACGAGGCTTTCCTGCAAGTGAATAAATTTTTAAAAAAGTTGAGTATAACTTTTTTTTACGGAGTTATGAATTTAAAAAAAGGTGTTCTAATTTGTTACTGTGAATAAAAAAATTGAATGTTGCATCATCGGAATCGCGCTTTGGCACATAAACGCTAAGGCTAGCAACCGCTGCGTAGCAGCGGTTTCGGAAAAGCATGACTCTCACGCGCTCTCATTCTAGACCGTTTATAATTTTTTGTTGGGATTAAAACTCCGCATCCCCTCATGAAATTTATCCCACGAGCTTAGGGGTGTGAAAGAAGCATTTCTAAATTTTTTCACATTTTTATCACCTTTCGAAGTCATTGACAGCCGATTCGAATTCAGAAAATTAACAAACCGCTTAGACTATTTCGAGGATTTGTTTATTTATTTGTTCAATTACAAACAAACGCTAAACCAATATAAATACTACATCAAAATCCGAACGTGAACAAACCTTACTAACGACTCTATATGAATATGATATGCTACAACGTAGAGTAATTTTTCATAAAATTTATAAACAAACGTATTGAAGTTTGAATAAAAAATAAACAGCTTCTGGTAACGATTTGGAGAAAAAAAAAGTATAACAATACATACTATGAATATTAGGGTGTCCTGTTTTTTATTTTTATTTTTTTATTCCACCGGCCACCAGTCATAACTTTGGTAGTTGGTCTGAAACGAACCCACACCAAAGATGAGCATTGTAGCTCATGTCTAAGAGGTGCCTCAATAATTTTTTTCATTTTAAAGCGCCATATCGATAATCGGCTGTACGCTCCAATCATATTTTTTGGAATGGATTAAATGTGTAGTTTGGGCTTCATGCTGACCAACTTTCTGCATAAAACGTTCTTATTAGGCCTTTGGCTTATTCAGACCGGGTTTAGCCTGAAAAGCTCGTAAATTTTTTTTTATTTTCTTTCAACACAAAAATTTAGGCAAACGTTTATTGTCATGAAAACAAAATTTCGCCAAAGTTTCAATCTCCTAGCCCCATTATTCGACCTTTTTTTTGTCAATTGTGGCGTTTTCACGTTTTTAATTTTTTTCTTGGTATTTATAAAAAGATATCGAACCGACAAAAATCACAGCTAAAGAAGACATCGAAACACATACAATCATATTTTATTTCATGCTTTTTGCAAAAAATTGAGCTGGTTGAAAAACCAAGACATTCTATCTTGCTTGTAACTGTGATTTAATAGAGTCTTACCTACTTGTGTCCAATGTTGTTCTGACACTTCGGAAGTACTCCAACCTGTGCCCAATCGCAAAAAATCGTCGCAAATAATTTCCAAAAAGTGCCACAAATTACTTTCCTAGACGGCTTAATTAGCGATTCCATGATAAATTGGATTTAAAAGGCAACTATCTTTTTATTCATGGCTAACACACAAAAATTTATCAAATTCAATGTTTATCCATTCCCTCAGATCGTGATATATATATTTTTTAATTTTATTAAAATAAAAAATGAAAATGTCGATTGAGGCACCTCTTAGACTTGAGCTACGAAGCTCATCTTTGGTGTGGGTTCGTTTCAGACCAACTACTGAAGTTATGACTGGTGGCCGGTGGAATAAAAAAATAAAACTAAAAAACAGGACACCCTAATGAATATCATAACGTAATATTTACTAATGGAAATAAGTAAACAAATCGTCGGAATCGTCAAAACGATGAATTTTTTCAGGTTCAGATCGGCTGTTAATGACTCAGAAAAGTGATAAAAATCCACCTAAAAAAAAATAGATATGCTCACTAATTCATAAAGAATATGAAAATCAATCAAATTTAAAAACGTAGTGTGCTTTTTATTCAGAATGATTTTATCTGTAGCCATTGCGTATTATTCATTCATATTGATACCGTGCATTTATTCAGAATTTATTCAGAAGCCATACTCTTGACGACGCGTTATCCTTCCTGCGTCGCCCTTTGGCGGCACGAGCCGCGCCGCCGCAAACATCAAAGGTGCGGCCAAAAGCAATAATATGATTATTGCATATGTAAATAATTCAATCAATATTGCAGGATCTTGTGTTCTCAACAATATATTGAAGATGTCGTCATGAAATACGAAATAGATGATCGCCGTAATTATTTACTAATAATGAAAGATGTAACGTAAATCTCACGTTCGTACGATTTTCTTACCGGTGAATCATGAAGTTTGAATATAAACAATAGACAAGATAACAAAAGATCGATAAAAATTGTACTTAAATTACCCATTTTTTTACTGAATTAAACAAACGACACATAGCTCGGCAAAACCTTCACCACTTGCTGAGGTAGAAATTCGGTAGAAATATTGTAGAATGCTATGATTCCGACAAAGTAATTTTTCATTGAGATGAAATCTGAACAATATTAATATAATGCCTGTTATAAGAAACGATAATTATAGTTTTTCGTTTTTTAATACAAGAATGACGGAACCTGAGATATAGGAATAGTTGTACTTACACAACTCCTTCGGGCGACGTTCTATTTACTTGATGAACCCTGCCGTTGAATATTCGTGTATTCTGTGGGGTATTAATTACCCTTCGTCGAGGAGGCATGTTCACAACGACAGTTACGATCACAATATAATTCAGAACATGTACAATATTCACAACACGTGTTAAACACAACCGCACTTTCGGAAAGCTCGTGAGTCTATCAAGTCGCGATGTTTGCCACCTTTGACGACGCCGGTTGCACGCGGTTCGCATGCGGTTGCCAAGACGAAGTCTTGCGGGCTCTCACATCCCTCCGTAGGTGGCGGGAGAGAGCCCTGACAACAGCGCTAAACTTTCGGGTCCCGTTACCACCACATACGAACGTGATGTTTGGTTGTGGCTAACAGACAACCTGACCCTGAAATAGTTGGTGATCTTTATCGACATAATTTTTTTCGACCATTATAATTAGCAGCAAATTCGAACTTTATTCACCTATTTTGATATATTTCCCGAAACAAGTTTACCTATAGCGCGATCAAAAAACGCGCCATATATTTGAAAAAAATTTTACGACTTCTGAACGAGAGGGAGATAATTCGTTGAATTGACGTGCCAATGGTCCGTGAATTAATTGTATCAGAATTGGGGATAAATCCAAGTGTTAGACCTTCTCACTGCGTCGATAAGTCCATCATACCAGATTCTTCGTTTCGCAGCATGAGCATTGGGTATAAATGCAAATTTCACCAATTAAGACTCCATCAATCAGTCTATCATACCAGAGTCTTGGGTCTTTGGCTTCAGAATTAAGTATCGACGCAGGTTTCAGACCTTTCCATCCCGTCGACCAGCTTATTTTACCATACTTTTGGATCTTTAGCGTCAGAGATCAGTATAATTGCAAGTTTCAGACTGTTTCACCCCCGGACCAGTCTATTATACCAGAGTCTTGCATCTCAAGCCGTAGAATTGAGTATCGACGCAGGTTTCAGACCTTTCCATCCCGTCGACCAGCTTATTTTACCATACTTTTGGATCTTTAGCGTCAGAGATCAGTATGATTGCAAGTTTCAGACTGTTTCACCCCCGGACCAGTCTATTATACCAGAGTCTTGCATCTCAAGCCGTAGAATTGAGTATCGACGCAGGTTTCAGACCTTTCCATCCCGTCGACCAGTTTATTTTACCATACTTTTGGATCTTTAGCGTCAGAGATCAGTATAATTGCAAGTTTCAGACTGTTTCACCCCCGGACCAGTCTATTATACCAGAGTCTTGCATCTCAAGCTGTATTGAGTATCGACGCAGGTTTCAGACCTTTCCATCCCGTCGACCAGTTTATTTTACCATACTTTTGGATCTTTAGCGTCAGAGATCAGTATAATTGCAAGTTTCAGACTGTTTCACCCCCGGACCAGTCTATTATACCAGAGTCTTGCATCTCAAGCCGTAGAATTGAGTATCGACGCAGGTTTCAGACCTTTCCATCCCGTCGACCAGCTTATTTTACCATACTTTTGGATCTTTAGCGTCAGAGATCAGTATAATTGCAAGTTTCAGACTGTTTCACCCCCGGACCAGTCTATTCCCAGATAACAAAATGCCCGCACAGTGCGCGCACAGTGCGCGCACGCGTGCGCCTTCGTCCGCATAGTGTGCGCGCAGGGTGCGGGCAGATGCGTCCTCAATTGAGACGCATATCGCTCGCACGTCGTGAGGACGCACGCGTGCGGGCATTGTGCGATTGTCCGTTTTGTGGTTGTATCGGGGGTTGAATATAGCAAATATTTGTTTACGAATGAAACATTTTCATTCAAAATAAAACGACATAGGAGATTTGTAATATTGAAGTAAATTTTATTATGATGGTCAAAATCGAGATAGATTTGTAACATTCAGGTAAATATTATTTCGGAAAATTATAAAATGGTCAAAATAGAGATATTTTTGTAACATTGAGGTAAATATTATTACGGAAAATAATAACATGGTCAAACGATCATAATAATTTGAAGAATCTGCTTATTTGACCTTATCAAGTACGGTAGGCGCTTATTAACTATCCATGCTTGGTGAGAGCTCCAAAATTTGATGTTTGGATCCCAAAGAGGGCCCTTTTCAAAACAAAAAAAGTTTTTATTCAATGTGAGCAAAAGTCGGTACACTGAATCAAAATTATTAAAGTTTGGAAGAGAATCCTATTCAGAGTCGAAATGACAAATTTTAGAGTTGTTTCTGACCTCGGATACCTATAATTAAATTAACATTAACAATATATTTTGTACGGTTCATAGTCAAATTAAACTATCGAAACTATATCGATAAACTAAACTATTATCACAATCTTTCAAAGTTCGCGGGTATAGATTAAAAAAATATAAAGTCTTCTAACTTAAAATATTATCACACCGTGAATAGCTTTGTAAATATTGAGTTTGGTAAATCATTCTCATTTATGACGCATAATTCACTGAGTCAATCCCAGTCGAATTTGGGATCAAAATTTCCGTAGCCATTTTTGTCCAGAAGAATAATGGTCCTTGATTCATTCAATTAGAAGTAATAGATTTTGAATGAAAAAATGACCATTTTCTTCGAAATCGAAAAAATTTCTGTAAGGAAATTAAATTTGGCAGGGATTGACTCAGTGAATGATTTGTCATGATCGTCAAAACAGTTTGTATACATATAGTCTATCCTAATCCATATATCCTTATTCCAGCTCGTCGTCGGCAAACTCTTCATCATCTTCCTCTCTCTCGCTGTCACTTTGTCTGTCTTCATCCTCGATCATTCCCTGCAACAGCTGAATTTCCCGTCGTACACTTTCTTCATCTATCGGCTTCTTCTTGATTTTTCTATACCTCTGCTTAGATGCTCTTAAAACTTCGAGCATTTCTTCTTTAAACTCTGCTTTTGTGTTTGGCCCTCGGAATAAGGGACAATCCTTCGCCGCCTCTGGAAAAATGGACCATTCATAATTTTTTTTTTTACCATATACATGGAAGTAAACATAAAATTACAGTCACGCATCAGTGATTCAAAATGGTAGCTCTAGTAATTCCACTAATACATAACAGTGACATCACTGCGACGGACATTTGGACATCACTCAAACGTAACTTCAACTTTGCCTTGATGAAATATATTATAAATAGTAGGTATAAAGGCACTGAGAGTATACTACAGAAGTGATAAAGTCAATCATTAGAAGACACTCACGGAATAGGACATTTGCAACTCGCGTATTCCCAAACTCTTCACTTTTGTCGCTCTTCAGCCAAGTGAAATGCGTAGCCAACTCGTCTGTCATGACTTTCCTGAATGCAGCACTTAGGAACTCCCTAACCTTTGATCCACCCAACTGGAGTAAATGCTTGTACTGTAAAAATTGAAGTTATTGGCGTGGGTTTTTCATATCTCAAGGGCTCAGATGTAAAAATTCCTACCACTTTCGTACGTATCTCCTTGTTCTCGATACTGTCAACGTTCTTAAACTGATCAATTGTCCTAAGTGGTAACCCATCTACGGTTCCGTACAAACTTTGCCCCAGCCGTGTTTCTACAACATTTGTATCTGGCAACCTCGACAATATTTTTTTATTTTGTTCGATGATAACCTCATGCTGCTTTTGAATTTCTCTGCACATAAAATTTCGGAAGTCGTTAGCTCATAATAAGTCTACTGAGATCAAATATGATTTTGGCGAAAAACCTGATCAACGAGAGATGTCTTACTGTACGATTTTCAAAATAAATTTCAAACAATTCGTCGGAGCAGTCTCGAACGTTTCCTCGTTATCATTAATATCCCGTGTAGTTCCCATTGCATTCCCACTCAGTACATTATTGTCAATACTGTTAACGTTTCTCAAAATTTCACTCTGCTCAGGGGGAACACGCTTTGTATCAGCGTGGAAAGCAGCATTACTATTCACGTTGATTTTCTGAGGTGGCTCCAAAATTCGTCGTATCTGTCCGACTGCAGCTTTATTGGAAGGTCGCAATGTGCTCAGTTGTTCTTGATCATCATTTAGGTTCATTTCCTCGGATGGTTTCAAAATTCGGATCACTCTGACTATAGGTTCATTGGAAGGTCGCGTTGCGCTTGGTTGTTTTTTAATCGAATTTTCCAATGAAGGTTTCCATAAAGTCTTAACTGAAGTTCCAATCGAACACAAGGATTCCGTAGGCGAATCTGGAGACGCATTCTGAGGCTCATCCACACCGTATACTGATTCATTTCTGTAAAAGAAAGAGTGGAGAAATGAGATGAACGTATACAATATGATGACAATTCGAGGTCGAGTTTCGAGATTAGAACTTTAATTATAGGATTGCGACAGCTTTATAATACTCTTCTCTTACGGGTGTCAGAGGCAGGTTTATATCATATCAACGATGTACGTAAAATTGTAAATATCATTGGGTACGGAGATTGATAAGATTCACTTACAACAATTTGTTTGAGGTGTCGGAGATGTTTGTTAGTTGCGCAGGTGAATTCGTCAATCTCCTGGATGGGTTCCCTTCTCCACTGTTTTTCGATACATCCTTTCCACTTTTGGGTATGTTCTTTCTCTCATCTTTCTTCTTTTCAATGTCGGATAAGGTAGCCTTTAGACGCGCTATCTCACTCTTGACATCTACGGAAGTCTTCAACTTTTTGGATTTGCAACGAACTTCCTCTTCCGACGTTGTTACCAAATGTTTAGGCTTTTTGATTTCTCTGCCACTGCTCGAAATTTTATTTGGTTGCTTGGGTTTGATGTTCTTTTTACTATTTTTATCCATACTTCTGAAATTAAAACGGAAGGTAGAAATGGTTTGAAATCAAATCGTCAAAAGAAAAATGACTCATTCATAATTAATTAATTTAGGAGAGGGGCATTAAATATTATCTTGAGTATAACCAGAAGAGGGCTAGCTTATAGATCAGGATGATTCAAAGTTGTTTGATACGAGAATCGAGTGTTATTGATCGATCTGATTTGCGTTCTGAAATCTTGATTTTTCTTCGCAGCATTTTTCAGTATTGATGCTGCAACCTTTGACCTCATAAAATTCTATCAATCACATGAAATTCTATCAATTACAAATTTGGAAAAAATATTTGAGAAACGTTGTAAAAAGAGCGTCGACGGTAGATGAAATCAGTTTTGCCAAAGTAAATACGCATTTGTTAGGAATGCCAAAACAAATCCCATTTCGTAGGAATTGCACTCTCGTCCGCCAAACGACGTAGTTGTTCAAATGACCATACATGCGAGTAGCACTACCTTGAAGTGTGCAACGTTCATACGTGGTCACATACAAAGCACAATATGACCCGATGATTCAGTGGATAATTTTTTTAGGGGTGTGTGGTCAGAAATATATTACCTATTTACTCACACATATACATTTCTTTTGCGATGCAGATGATGATCCAGGCCAGTTTCCGAGCTTTAATTTTCAGGCAATACTAATGATGTCAGTAGAGCCACACAAATCCACTCGTTCTCAACTACGTTTTCTTCTTCTCCCTCTTCATCACTCCACTGCGGCATCCTGTAGCATTTTCTCGTAACGTCATTCAAAGTAATTGCTTCAAGTCTCCTTGACAGTTGTGTGCAATGATAAACGTCTACTGAATCTGATGTTATTCCAACGTCATATATTGCAGTGGCTCTTTGAAATTTTTTTACAATCAGGAGTGTATTTCCTTGCGTTTCGATGATGTTATTGATGATGCAGATTTGCGAATTCTGAAGCATGCAGCAATTGTCACGTAAGGAAGTTGCAAGTGTTATTTTTCCAACTTGTAGCTTATGGTACTGTTGGCAAAAATTGGCTGGAGTATTTTCCGGAAGAGGTCCATCAGAATGATTTTTCGACAACCGAATATGGATATTATTTTCTGGAGGTGTTAATGAAAAATCATTCTTTTCACAGAGTCTCTTATAATACTGCTGAAGCGATAGGTGTGGTTTTCTGAGATGTTTGGGAAATTCCGTCATGTTATTTTCGTAACAAAATGCACTGAATGAATCCATTCCACCCAGAAGCTCGACATCAGCTACAAGGTGCAGTAATCCATGTACATTGTAAGACAAAAATTGCTGTCCATACAATTGTTCACATAACGTTACATATGATTCGAGAGCTGTTTGACAAAAGGCAAATATTTCCCTTGGTGTGTCTTGAGAGACGAGAAGACGCATAACTGAGTGAAGAATCATGAGATGTTGATGATGGTCTTCCTCAAAAACATTTTTGAAAACAGCTGGTGAAGTGTAGAGTAATAGCTGCCTGAACTCTGTAGCTTTGAAATTATGATAATGAGTAATTTCACGTGGTCGCCGATTGAATTCCGAAGGACAGTAGGAATTGAGCAACACCATTCTAGCATCAATGATGTCCAGTTTTCGACCACTCAGCCTTTGAAATCCGTGCTTCCCCGCTACCTGTGCTGAGACTATTTTCTTTGCGTTTCCTATCCACACAAGATGCATACCCTCGAATGGTACGCGTGTGACCAAGCCCAAAAGGGGAGATAATGGACTTCTGCCTTTATGGTGATCTTCATCCATCAGATTGATGTACTCTTCATCCGTTCGTGGTACATGCCCAATACCCTCAAAAATCATCGCTCCCCTAAATCCCGGCACAGTACAACGACGTCCTTCTACTTTGCATTTGGAACACGCAAATGCTGATGTGTGACCATAATGATTCAAAGCCAAAGCCCTCGCTGGTGCATCTGCAATGAAGCATCGGATCCTCAATGGAAGTCGTTGGTTTCCTATAGTGATTCCACCTTCCTCGCGAATTTGAACGATTTCATCAACAAATTGCTCAAAAAAATCGAACGCATTTGTCGGTTTACGTTTACCTTTGAATACTCCGGCAATAATTGGCCTTTGATCAGCGATGTTGAAAACGCGGTATTGAAGTGGCCAGAATTGATCTGTGCCAACTGTACCACCGTCCGTACTGAAATCAATTTCTATTTCTTCCGGCAAGGAGTTTACAGGAATACTTTCCATTTTTTTAATCAAGGTATCTCTGAATCCGACATGGATGTACTCTCCACCTGCAATTTGTTGAACGAACTGACTAGCAATAACCGTGGGAGTTTGTAGTAGAGTTCGTGAATCTTTTGGTAGAGAAATGAGGTTGAACGGGAATTCCCGTAAGGTTTTCAGAATCCGATTCCCTTGCTGATGTGTCATATTTGTTGCAAGAAAGGCGTTTTTCAATGCCCTCCTCTGAAGATCCGCAAGATTTTGTACAACATTGTCAACTTCCATCTCGTCCCCTGAATCACTCGCATCACTTGCCTCTAAATTGTCTTCAAAAATATTTTGAATTTCGTATTCTTCATCAGTGCCCGCTTCGTTAGAACTTTCAGTCTCTGGATCGTCTTCTGAATCATTATCTGGATTAGCGAATGGATTGTTTGCAAACAGAAATGGATCAGGAATTTCCTCTTCTTCAGATTCTACCCGTCCCTCAGAGCTTGAAGTAGAATCTTCCAGTTCGTTAGCAGTACCCTCAAAATTTTGACTTGTATTACGCATGGAAGACAAGCGTCGCCTCTTATGTCTCGAACTGAGACTCGGAAAAGGTTTGAATTTCTTGCCGTCCATTATTCTCTTCCAGTGTAGTCCTGTCTCAGGATTTGAGTGAAGTCCGACCCGCAATGATAAATTTTTTTTTCAGTAAATATTTGTTCCAAATTCTTTTTTTCTTATTTAGATTGAGTCAGACAGACTACTAATAGTTATTCTTTGAGATTTTCCGTTATTTAAGGGTTCTGTTTCCCTCAAGAGTTAATTGTATCCCCTGTATGAGAAAAAGATCAGGACTAAATAATTCACCGTGATGATTTGTTGTAGTGAAAAAAGTTTACATCTAGTCCGCGGATTTTATGAATGAGTACAATTTGGCTGATGCAGTTTTAGTTGGGAAGAAATTACGAATAATCGCGAGTATATTCGAAGGTGGATCATAACAATTATAGCTCTAGGTTTCGGCGGATTCATAAATTTACGAAAAAGTTAGGTTATGATGTAGGTACTTACCGCGTTATTTTCTTGATGCAGATCTTATTAGCTATTTTCGAATTTTGATTACGCGAGGACACAGACACACTATCCGACTTGGGATCAATTACTTATTCAATTTGAAGGTAATGAAGGAAAAAAAAGTACACAAATAGAACAACCTGTTGGCGCAAAATCGCGCGAATACGGAATGGAGGAATCACTAGTCAAATGAGAGGCTCGACTCATCTACTACGTTCAACGTTTACGAAAGTACGTTGCGTACCGCGCGCAAATTCGAATATTTCTAGAGACACCGAGTATTCCACAACGAGTAACGCATATTTTTCAGGGTCGATCATTGTCAAAATCGGCGTGGAGATTTTCCTGGCGACCATTATCTTTGATGAAATTTTATTCTTTGGAATAATTTTTTTTTTCCAATGTATTGCTTATTTATCAGTTTGACAGTCTTGTACTGTTACTGTTTTCTTTTTATTTCTCTTCTTTTAATGTCTATTATATGTATAGATAGATAATTCTGTAGCACTCTTAATCATCAATCAAATGTTACGAATATTAAAAAGAAAAATGTAAAGGTAACAAAAAAAATAGTTATTTCGGAAAAAAGTTTAGCAAATTTCGCTCATAATTTTGACTCATTTCGGAAACTATTTGTCATGAATTCTGAAACATATCGTATATTTCTTACGAACTGTATGAAACTTCTGATTCTGATGAAATATTACGAATCGATTATCTTATGTCGAATACAACGACATCACAACGCCCGCACGCGGTGCGTCGCATATGCGCGACACACCTGATCCGCACGCGTGATGGTTAGGTGCGACGCATTACGCCCGCACGTGTATTCGCGTCACTACGTGCTGGCGAGAATAGTGCATTCCCGCCCGCACGCCGTGAGCCGCACGTTGTGATGGTTTCGTGCGTCGCACGATTGTTATCTGGGTTATACCAGAGTCTTGCATCTCAAGCCGTAGAATTGAGTATCGACGCAGGTTTCAGACCTTTCCATCCCGTCGACCAGCTTATTTTACCATACTTTTGGATCTTTAGCGTCAGAGATCAGTATAATTGCAAGTTTCAGACTGTTTCACCCCCGGACCAGTCTATTATACCAGAGTCTTGCATCTCAAGCTGTAGAATTGAGTATCGACGCAGGTTTCAGACCTTTCCATCCCGTCGACCAGCTCATTTTACCATACTTTTGGATCTTTAGCGTCAGAGATCAGTATGATTGCAAGTTTCAGACTGTTTCACCCCCGGACCAGTCTATTATACCAGAGTCTTGCATCTCAAGCCGTAGAATTGAGTATCGACGCAGGTTTCAGACCTTTCCATCCCGTCGACCAGTTTATTTTACCATACTTTTGGATCTTTAGCGTCAGAGATCAGTATAATTGCAAGTTTCAGACTGTTTCACCCCCGGACCAGTCTATTATACCAGAGTCTTGCATCTCAAGCCGTAGAATTGAGTATTGACGCAGGTTTCACTCTCTAAATCCGAATCAGCGGAAATTCCGCTATTACAATCAGTGAAAAACATTTTCACTGAGAATCAGCGAATTTCGCTGAACAAACAGCGAAAACCGCTCTAAAGCGCTCGCAGCACTATCTGCGGCCGCTTCTGGTACTACAGCCCTACAAAGCGCGGTCACAGTACGTGTCGTGTGTGGTTTCGACGGGATTTCAAGCGTATATTTTTTAGAAGTATTTTTATTTAACAGAATTTGCCACATTAAAGTTTATAAGGGCAATTCATTCAATACCTGGTAAGTACAATTTGATACTTTCTAGCGTCCACACGCCAGTGTGTCAGTGACGCAAACATAACCTCTATCCATTACCGGCGTGTGTTGTGTGTTCTGTGTTTGTGACCCAATTAATTAAATATTATATTTTTTCAAGGCATAAAATACTACCGGTGATGGACAAGTCGCAGGGTAACGAGAAGTATTCGATGCAAGAAGTCGAGAAAGATCTCATAGCATTCGGTGTTTCGAGGGAAACTATTCTAATATTGGAAGGTACGTTCAAACTCGGGCTGTTATTTTTTGTTGATAATGTCAAATTAAATTTATTTATTTCTTTTTTTTTTGCTAATAACCCCGACTAATTCAAAAGTTGCATTAAAATTTTGAGGTTACATTTAGGCTGTCAAGAAGTTGAGAAATTAGTTAATTGTCAATGAGAATAAAAAATCAATTCTAAAACAACTTCGGTTCACTTACTGACACCGTACCAATTATTGACACATTTAGGTTTATCTCGATGAATATTATAGGTTTATAATTAAACAAAAAAATAATATCGTATTCTTTAAGCTTCTGGCAACTGGTTTGAGTTATTGAAAGATTCACAACTTTTATTATTAATTTAGAATTTTTGAAAAACTGGTGTCAATAATCGGGTCTAAATGTGTCAATAACTGCTACACTTACCTCGGAATAAATTTACAAAATTCAGTCTGATCAAATACAGTGTGAAAAAATCGACGGGTCCTAAGGAAACAGACGTACTTCAGCCGGCAGTTTAGAACGGACGTACTTCGCCGGGCTGGCTAGAATGGACGTACTTTGCTGGACCGGCTACAAAGGACGTAGTTCGCCGGGCCGGCCAAAACGGACGTAACTCAGGAAATAACAAAAGAATTCCCCGAAAATAACAATAGAATTTCCCGAGTTACGTCCGTTCTGGTCGGCCCGGCGAACTACGTCCTTTCTAGCCGGTCCAGCGAAGTACGTCCGTTCCAGCCAGCCCGGCGAAGTACGTCCGTTCTAAACTGTCCGCTGAAGTACGTCTGTTTCCTTAGGACCCGTCGAAATCAGAAAATGTAAACATGAAAGCTGAGCTGTTTCTTTTAAATTTATTTTCAATTCATAAGGAAAAAAAATGAAAAGGTAAAAAAGTCGAGGTTTTGGGTTTTTAAGTTTCAGAAGTCCTTTTGTAAATCCATTTGGGATGGAGCGATTGACTTGTTTCATGTGTCAGGAACGCGTTCCTGATGGTTTAGATGGTCTGAGTGCTCATTTTATTAACCATCATGGACTTACAGTTAACCGAGGAGTCGGTAATAGGGGGTTTCTTTGTGGAGAGGTCGGTTGTCGTCGGCGATTCACACACTTCTATTCACTGAGAAAGCATTATAAAAGCTTCCATACTGTCGAGAGGCCGGATGAGCCTGAGCCACCTCAACCAGTCCGTGTCAACGTGGTAGATCCGAATGATAATGATTTTAACAATCATAACCAGGACCTGGATTACGATATTCATGACGAAGTGATGGATGTAAATAATCCACTGGAAAATATCGAAGCGGAGGAAGAGATTAGGTTCGATTTAAAAATCTTCATCACTCGGATGATTGGCAGACTGCATTGCAATGGGTCTATGACAGGGGCCATGATGACGACTATCTTAGACGAATTTGAGCAGCTTTCCTTTTATATGCGCGACTTCTTGAAACAAAAAGTCTCTAAGCATTTGAACGATCTTCAGTTACTGGACAATGACAGAATGAGAGAGTTGTTGCAAGTTTTCAACTTTGAAAATCCATTCCATGGAATTAGAACTCTAGATCAGCAGATAGATGCTCTCCGGAGCGAATGTGGATATATCGATGGAGAAGAGATACCTCTTGGTTATCGTGTTGACAGTGCTCTCGATAGTGAGACTTGCACCTATGTTCCAAAAATGGTAATGGAAACATTCCAATACGTGCCTGTTATCAAGGTATTAAGTTTGGTATGGTCGAACGAGACTATTCGAGAAGCTATTCTCAGTGAAGAGAAATCACCTGATGGAGTTAAAGCATCTTTCCTCGATGGAGACCATTGCAATACTCATCCTTTGTTCTCGCGATTCCCACATGCTATAAGGCTACGGCTTTACTATGATGAACTTGAAATCGTCAACCCCTTGGGATCAAAAACGGGAATTCATAAATTGGGAGCCTTTTATTATGAAATTGAGAATTTGCCTGCACAGATGAACTCTGAGCTCAGTGATATTCATATTCTTGTCCTCTGCTGCGATGTCGATGTCAAGAAATATGGATTTAAAGCAATACTAGCTCCATTTCTGGATGACTTGTTGAAACTAGAAAGCGATGAAGGAGTTACGATACGAACAGGAGAAGAGGAATTTGTACTGCGAGCTTCTATATCAGCATTTTGTGGTGACGGGCTTGCTGTACATCAAGTTTATAATCTTCTTGGTCCATCTGCAAACCAATTCTGTCGGATGTGCATGTACTCCAGAGAAAATTTGCATGCTGGGTCTATCGAAGCAGCTGAAGAAAGGACCGAGCACCTTCACCAACAACATCTTGCTTTGTTGGAGCAAACAAACTTCTCTCCAGCTTCAATGACAGAAACAGGTGTGAAAGGTGAATGCTGCTTGAATCGATCTCGATACTTCCACACTTCTCGAAACAAAGTTTTCGATGAATTTCATGACATTTTACAGGGCATTGGTCCTATGGTATTGAAATTGGTCCTGAAAGAACTTGTATTAGTGCAGAGAAAATTCGATACTGAATTTTTTAATGGGAGAATAGCTGCATTTAATTACGGTTACGTTGAAGTAAAAAATAAGCCCTCAGCAAATTTTACTGAAGCCATGCTTCGAAAGAGAGAGCACACGTTAAGTCAAAAGGGAATGCAAATGTGGCTTTTACTGCGTGTTTTTCCTTTTCTGGTTGCTGACAAAGTTGATGCTGAAGATGAGTACGTACAGGTAGTTCTATACTTACTCAGAATAATGGAATTAGTTTTTGCTCCAAAAATAACGGAAGGACTAATACCTTACTTAAGAGCTCTCGTCAAGGATTTTTTCATGGCCTTCCGGAGGTTGTTTCCCGATGTAAACCTCATAAATAAATTTCATCACCTAGATCACTATGCTGATTGCATATTATGGTCCGGCCCAATGACCCTTTATAACTGCATTCGATTCGAAGGAAAGCATGGCGAACTTAAAAAGCGTGCTCAAAACGTCCACAACTTCAAAAATCCACCCAAAACACTTATACGAGTGTCGCAGTGTACCCAGAGCTCAAAGTGGGGTGCTGGTGATGCGAAAATATACAGATTCCAAATATTATCTGGGTCTATAGATCGAGTTTACAACACACTGAGCCGAGATGATCTGCACGAACTTGGATATGTTGATGCGGATGAGGTTTGCCGTTGTTCGTCTGTCCGCGTAAATGGCACAGAATATCGAATAGGATTATACGTATGCCTTGAAGCTGCGCCCATTAGAGAAGACAATTTGCCTGTTTTTGGACGTATCAAAGAAATTATTGTCTTGCGCGAAACTGAAGTGTATCTGCAAACTTCTATCTGCTTATCATCTTACTTCGACCCCAACTTAAATGCATATTGCATTGAGCCAAATGATGATGACAGCCCTCAACGCTTTCTTCAAGTACTTCATCTTGCTCACTACAAACCATTATGCTGCTGGAGCAAACCAATGACCGATGATTTATTTATCAGTCTTCGCCATGTTATTGTCTAACATACCATTTCCAAAACTACATCCTCACCTGTTCGAAATTGGAATTATTTATAAGAGGAACTTCAGGTCTCAAACTAGTTTCAGGGCTGTCCTGCTCGTTGTGGTTGACTTCTTTGCAGGTTTTGAAACTCATTACATTTCGTACATCAACGATCACCATCTATTGTTACTTTTTGAATTATATTTTAATCACACTATTGTTACAGATGAGGGTATAAATGGCTGCTCCTTTTTTGAGTTGACCGAAGAAGATCTATCGGCGATGAAGATAAAAATGGGACCTCGGAAAATAATGATGAAAATGATACGAGAAAACAAAGAAAAATCTCAAGTAAGGAAGAAGCACTGGCACTGTTGAAAGGAGATTTAATTTACACGTGTCGAGTGATATAACTGTTACTGATATTTTTTCTCTTCCTAGGACAATGTTCTTGCAGAGTTTGTCGTAGAAAAAGGTGGAACACTATGTAGTGTTATCGAAAAGAATAAAGAACAAATCTGTGGAATTCCATCTACCAGTAGCTGTAATACTGATACCGCAGCTCCATTGGATATGTTTTCGGTAACACATAGTTACAGGAGTCTATATTATAAATTATTTTCCACCGATGCAATTTATCTGTATAACTGATATTGTTGCAGATCCACGAAACTGTGACCGCCACACTTTTGAAACATCCCCAGGGTGAAGCAGTGGTTATGGCGGCGCAAGGCAAATTCTCCGAAGAGGATAGGCGACACATGATTCGTATTCTCGTGGCAGAACTAATCAAAGTTCAGGGAAGCTGGTAAGGAATTTAAAATCTATTTGTGTAATAGAGCCTGTATTAGAAAGGTACATGCACCTTTCAATGGGTAAAAATCTCTAACAAGACATCATTTTTCACTGGCTAATTGGAGGTTTGGCTAGAATCTAAAAAAAGTCCTGATGTTTGAGGGGGGTTTTACCCTCATTATCCATATCTTACATCTTATTCTACTTTCAGTCATATAAGAGTTACGCTCAATATAGAAAAATACACATTCTCTCGGTCTTTGGCTGCGTAGAAGATTTTAGAGTTCAATTATGCTACTGCGACCTTGTAATTGGGTCACCGGTCGGGTCGGTGCCTCTATAAATTCTTTCTATTCTTCCTACTTGGATATGTATATCTGATCATTTTCTGCAGTTATCCTCCGGAGAGGGCAAAAGTTGCTTTAGCGAAAGCAATCGTTGCAGAGTTTCCTTCATTGAAAGATAAACATGCCAGAAAAGGATACGTAAGCATATATCATGTAACTAACCAATAAGAGCTATGTTTATATGAAATTAGAATTGAACGAAATAACATGTCAATCATTTGCAGGAGCATTACTACAGTGAGGACACAAAAAAAGGATTTATAGAATATCGATTGTGGACCATTCGTACGAATCTTAGTCCCTCTGAAAAGAAATATAAGAAAGGTGGGAGTCGTGGTTCAAGTGTCGATAGAAGCAAGAGTATTGTTTCTTCTTCTGCAAACTTATTATCGAAAGAGGATCTAGCTTCAAAGGTTTGTCCGGAGTAATTTTCATAACAATTCTTTTTTCTAATAAATCCACTATTATAGAACAAATTTATATGTTTCAATTTAGATTGCTTGGATGAAATATAAACATCCTTCAGAAAGCAATAGAAAGGACATAGAGAGGTCTTTACTGGAGACACGGGCGAACCGAAGGGAGTGGATACTCAAAAAATCACCCACTATCTCGGAAATATTTCAAGAGTATCCAAGACTGTTAGATTACAACGGTGATATGGTAAGAATGTTTCTTGGTAAATTAGTTCCTATATTTTAATTAAAGATGTAGAACCTTGATATTTCATGTTATTGTATATTTACATGCAATTGAAATTATTTTACTTAGATTGATGAAGAATTTGCGGATCTTTTTGAAAAAAAAGGAGATAAATTCCTGGAAAAGTTTCCCTCCTATTACTGCCCTCGAATTCTGGAGTATGCTAAGTCGAATCGTCACGATATATTCAAACGTTCGCAGCATATCACCGATGGTAAGCTTATAATTATCTGAATCAAGAGACAAAAAATAGTCCATTCACTTATTCTGTTGCGTACGGTGTCTTTATTTTTGCAGAAAACCTGAGGGCTCTGATTATTCTTGCAGACTTGCTGCCAGCAAATAACGCAGCAATTCAAAAAGCAGCACTTAATAAGGCCAAGGGGCAAGGAAAAAGCAAAGGGAAAGGGAAAGGCAAAGGAAGAGGGAAAGGAAATAAAAGGGTATTATTCGAAAATTCCTAAATCAAATCTACTGATTCATCTTACTATGCTTCGTGATAATATTTTTTTTCCAATCTTAATTCTAGCCAAGAAGTGAAGATGAAGAGGAAGATAATCCGAAGGAAAATCAATCTCAAGACACAAATTCCTTTTTTGTCCGAATCCTTCCAGTAAGTATTATCGAATCCTTTTCGCAAAATATTTAATGTCGCGCATTATGAGAAATTAGAAGAATAGTATTGAATAGTCTGAAAATCCTTCTATTTAGCTACTATACCTACTTCTTACCTAACTTGAAAATGTATAACTTTGATGTCGGAATCTGAATTTTTTGTATTTCTGTTCTTTTCAGGAGGGCACAGACTTAGCCCACAGCGTGCAGGAACATGCAATTGCTGGCAGGAGTGTCCAACCATATATACTTTGTGTCAGAGGGCAAAATATGGTGAAATCGTTTTTGGTGCAAGGGGACGGCTGGTTCCTCAAACGTCACGACAGAAGCAGCTCAGTGACTGCGTTCGACCTATTGTTCAAAACGTTTTTCGCCTTGAACGTGTGCTACCCCGCAGAACTCGAGAACTTCTACAACTTCATCGAACGATACATCTACAATTTGCAGGATAAATACGAGGCCCGAGGTGTTCTTGCCTCCCTGCATATCAACCTGTGTAACATTGCACTTGACAATGCCTAAGGCAAAGGTACTCCATGCATGGCATTGCAGTGGTAAAAATAATCAACAATTTTTGGCGTTTTATCTTATCATAAATAAATTATGGACCTGTTCGAACGATAAAATTAAGATTTTATACTCTTTTCACCCCTTCCTTTCATCTGACAACGTGAGATTTATAAATGCGAAATTTTGTATTGTCCCATGGAAACAGCCAACTTTAGAGGTTGTCGATGAGGATTCATTTCGAGGTAGAAATACCTAGAAATAAATCTTGACTGATGATCATGTAAAGCTGGTTGCTTCGAATTGAGAAGTTTTGGCGAGATCATCGATTATTCGAACAGTGATACGTTCACTGGATGAATCAGTGAAATATTGTTTCACTGAATCAAATAGTGAAACTTTCACTGAATGAATCAGTGATATAATTTTTCACTGATTCAACCAGCGATTAGTCGCTGATTCTCAGTGGTATACTTATAGCTATTTCAATCAGCGACTATTCGCTGACAATCAGCGGAATTTCGCTGATTCAGATTTAGAGAGCAGACCTTTCCATCCCGTCGACCAGCTCATTTTACCATACTTTTGGATCTTTAGCGTCAGAGATCAGTATGATTGCAAGTTTCAGACTGTTTCACCCCCGGACCAGTCTATTATACCAGAGTCTTGCATCTCAAGCCGTAGAATTGAGTATCGACGCAGGTTTCAGACCTCTCCATCCCGTCGACCAGTCTATTATACCAGAGTCTTGGGTCTTCAGCCTTAGAATTAGGGGAGGGCCGGGCCAAGTGAACTCCTTGAGGAAATAATGTTGTGAGTTGAGTTTTTAGTCATTGAATCTTTTCATTTTTCACTAAAGAACGAAAACCTGACCGAAGATTAGCGTGTACCGCAAAGTTGAAAAATTGCGGGCAAAGTGTGGAAACCACCAGAAGTGCCCCCCCGTCCCGAAAATTTACTCATACTTTTTCAAAATACGATCATTATAAAATTATCCATTTACTCGCGTCAGGAGGCTTCTAACGTCGAATAAAATATATTTCACGAAAACCGGGTGAAAAAGCGGGCGAAGTGGGCCTTCCTCAGATTGTAACGAACTTTTTCAAAATTCATTACAAAAGTCGTTACAAGCCTCCCGAAACAAGTAAATGAGAAAATGAATGATGATTGTTAATTGAGAAAAAGTACAAAACCCTTTCAGGGGGGCCTACTTTGCCCGGCTCTCCCCTACACCTTTTTACTTTGTCGATCATTTTATTTAAACGAGGCAAGAAATAATAACCTTCTTTCATAGCTCAATTCAAATGAACGAATTCTTGACTCCTCATCAGACACTCACGCGACTGTCGAATAATGCATTAAATTTGAATATCAGGGAGGGAGCATTGGTCAATAATACCCGTAAATATTTTAAATTATCACGACCCCAGCATGGGTGACGTCATAACTTTGTTATTCCCAGTCCGGCCTACACGCTATGTTGATTCTTGAATTACCACAAGAAAAGAAGCCGTCCATAATCAGTCGATCAGATTTTCAATTGTTAAAATGTTAAATAGTCGTTTCTTTATAATCGCTATTTTCCTCGCCTCTTCAATTCGTCGTAATTAATTTTGTATTAAGGAGGGACTCTGAATTCTCCTTCAGGAAAAGTCAATGTTTCGTGGTTCAAATAACCAAAAAAAGTTCGTTTCAGAATTTATTCCAGAAATCTTTTAGTTATGGTGGTTGTCTGGATGTAGTGGTTCTAGTTATATTTCTGTCTTCTACCATGAAATTGTAAGCGCAGCGAACCATTGAAAGGGATTGCAAAGAGACTGCACAGAGAGTGTGAAATATTTTCTGGGCATTTTTTTTTTTTTTTTTTCAAGAGCTCGGCCGCTAACGAAATTAGTGTCAAAAGCGAATACTTTTAGGGGACTATTATAGAAAGAATCGAAGGGATGATAAAAAAACGCAAATACCAAGAATCGTCGTTGTAGTGTTTGTGATTATTTTACATCAGGTTGAAGAACTCTGGCATTTTGGGCGAATCAACCTTCACTTAGGAAGAGGACAAGAATACCCAGTTTGGGAATAAAAAATCATTGAAATATATCAGTTGGATCGAAAGTTAGGACACTTTCGGAGTGAAAGAAAATTTACGGAATTTGCGAAAACGGGTTTTCGATACAGAAAAAGAAGGATCTCCTTAAATTCGTCAAAGAATGATATACACCTTTCTTTAAGTGTTCGAATCTTTTGTTCTGGCCTTGCTAGCGATTTGATATGGAATCGGCCACGTATTGGAATGGCGCTATGGGGTATATAGTTATGTGATTGGTTTCTCACTGAATAATTTTTTGGAACCACTTACAGTAATAGATAAAGAAGTAATTGCTTCAACCCATACGTACCTTGTTATCATTTCAGCAGCTGTTCACAAATTAGGAGGACCTTTCACTTTGGAATAGATCGGACACACGAGGAGACCGAAAACATTTGTTCGCTTAACCACGAAGTAGTAATATTATATAATGCTGCATTCATTAAAATAAAATCGTACTATTGCAAAAGGTTGAGACTGGGGTATTGTTATCTAGCAATCGGTCTCGGTTCGAATACGTCTCGTCGAATCACATCAATCGTGTATAAGAAAAATTCAATTTTAACTTACCTGAATCCGGCGTAGCCACTTCCATTCATTCACATCACAAATATAATAATAATTTTGTAGTGCGGGATTCGACTGCGTAATCTCGCGTTGGCGGTTATTGGTGATTTTTTAGGGAATTAATCGCTGTCACTTGCAGCCCGGTACTCGGGCGACCTCCCGAACGGATTAGACGTCAATGACTAAAGATCGAATCCTATATTTCTTTTCGACCCCCGAATAACGTTTTAGTAATTATATTTCAACAAATCGACCCGGATCTGCTTGGTTCTGCTCATTATGAATCTTGTTACTGTCTGCGTACTATGATTTGGCATGACGCAAGGCACGCAGGGACTCGGTCGTGTAGTCAGGAGCTCTGAAAGCTTGCGAACAGAGTACGTTTTTGTGTCAAAGTGGTATCACCGTTTTTTTTGTAAACAAACAACCATCGCATAGTATGTGCGATAGATTCTTTTTGTTAGACGACCAGAAGCGTGTCTGTGAAGAAATGAAACATGATCCGAGACCCAATAGATTTGTCTCATATCTTTGTCATCTATGTATTTTATACATATACAAGAACAACGAAAACCAAAAAAATGCCGCCACGGAAATATGTACAAAACGTTGGGTCCATTCAATCTATGACTGGATACACATAACACAGGATGTCTTGGGACGTACGGGGATGTCCTCAGGATCTCCTGACATGCTGGACATCTCGGTATCGTCTGGGGACGTCTTGTGTTATGTAGGGAATGTTCGGTTGTCTGAGAAAATGTACCGTTATCTCATGGTATGAAATGTGGCGATTTTTCTCATTTTCAGCCAGTTATCCAACTTGATTGTAATAAGTTAGGTGGAAACATTATCAATTTTCAATTCCTTGTCATCAAAAGATGACGGGTGCCCCAACAACAGACTCTCTGGATGGAATTACGCATTTCAATCAAGTTGCCTGGGAAATGTGAGATAAGCCAGCTGAACCAATTAACGGCCAACCGATGAAATTCATATCAACTGAATGAGAGGAATGCCGGCTGATCCAACTCCAGCAGGCAGTAGTCGTCATTTTCGGTAGGATTTTTTCAGCCTGGAAAGTAATCTGCTTGTCAGTGAGATCCATTATTCGGCCTAGATTTCACCTACACACCAGCCGAAATGTGTAGCTTCGCCTATCAAGAATTTGTGGCCTCTTCAATATTGAGGCACCTTATATGTAACTTACTATTAGAAGCCTTCGGAGTCGGAGGCCCTGATTCTATTTTTGTTTGGTTCGTTTTGAAGCCAGCCGAAGATTTCGTTTTGGGTGAAAATAGAATTTCCACCCAGAAAAACAGTCATCGTTCAAATTTTTCGAAGTTGTTGCCGTACCTATTCTCGAGGTATATATCTGGACAGCTCGCGACGACCAGTTAGCTATTTGCATTTTACAGTGGTATGAAATTACCTCTTTGTAAAAATGTATGTATAAGTGCAGCCAAATGCATAAAATATATGTATGAACGACTGTGCCTCGAACGTAAAAGGTAGGAATGAATAGTAGCGCCAGAATCAGCCGAAACAGACGGTTTGAAAATGCGTTTGAAGGTTGAGCAGTTGTAGAATTAGTTTGGTAGGGATCACTGGTGTCCCTGGTAGGTAACCAAATGTCATTGTTACACCGAAGAAAAAATTTATATCATGCTTAATTTGATTCATCTAGATTATGAACATTGCACCGCGTAAATGTATTCAAACTCAAGAAATTTGATTTTTTACAAATTATTCAATATTTTATTTGATTTTAACATAGACATTTAGTACTTGACAATATACCAGTAATTCTTCATTTACTCGGACGAAATAAAATTCACCGGGTAATACAAAATATTTTTTGCGGTGTATGATACCGGGTCGTGTAATTTGCGTCATTGCCAAAACCGAAATCCAAGCCGCTGAGGCAAATCCGTGCGCAGTGGTGTTGGGTACAAAAACATCTAGGAATCACAGTCACAGACTTTACTGACGATGAGAGCATGGTTCCAATTTTGTTCACCAGAGTGCGAATCAACATGTATAGTCCGAAACCATTTCAAATCAAAATTTTTTCAAATTGAAATATGTTGTTGTTTGACGAAAAAAAAGCGACTCGTATTTTTTTGTTTAAAAAAAAAATGGCTACGAAGTTACGGCTGTTTGAACATTTAATTGCGCGCCACCGGAGTTCTTGAAAAAGGAACACTTTTTTCCTAAAAACGCTATATCTTTGGAACGAATCATCACGAACACTTCATCTTGGTCTCATTTTGTAGGGGTTTTCGCTCTCTTTCTGTTTGTCGTTTATTTTTCGAAAATTAGGATAACCCGATTTTCTCTAAAAGTGATCTTGTTTTCTTAAAAATCTTACACAATATGTGGGGTGACATGACGGATATGTCCTATAAGTTTCATCGATGCTAAAACACTGCTTCATATCGAGAAAAAATATTTCGTGCTTCACTAGTACATGGATGGTTCTGGCACTGGTTCTCCGAATGTTCACTCACTTCCACGTTCCACACGTGGCATTTTTACCTATAGCTGGAACCGCCACATTGAAAAATCGAAATTTGACCTATGGGGTAATTGAGGGCTAATTAGAGGCTAATTAAATGCTCCCCGGGATTTAAAGAAAATCAGTGGCGGTTCCAGTTTGGGACATTTTAGTATTTCTTTAAAGGACTCTTCAACATTCGAAGAACCAGT
The DNA here is from genome assembly GCA_018257835.1 of Euura lappo. Lineage (NCBI taxonomy): Eukaryota > Metazoa > Arthropoda > Insecta > Hymenoptera > Tenthredinidae > Euura > Euura lappo. The sequence goes on along the minus strand of JAEUYN010002445.1, from coordinate 6,391 downwards.
GCCATGTATTTAGAACGGCCAAGCACCCAGGGTTGAAGGTGTAAAAAAAAGATGGTTGAACTGCTATTTGATAGGAAATGAAGATATTATTATTATACGAAATTGTTATTACTACAATAAATCCCTGATTGTAAATTCTGTATTTTCTTCGTGGTAGTCTTTATTAGCAGATCAATATTTGGTCTACGTACGGATATAATACATCATAAGGCATTTGGTCATGTACTCCCTTAGGTACGTATGTATCAAGTTTGAGTAATATTATTGAAAAATCTGAACACATCTCAGCGACGCCCACAAAGTCGACACCAGCACAGAAATTGACGAATTTTAGTGACGCACGAAATATTTTTTCTCGATATGAAGCAGTGTTTTAGCATTAACTTATAGGAACATATCCGTCATGGCAACCCACATATTGTGTGAAATTTTTAAGTGGAAAAAATCACTTTCCGAGAAAATCGGGTTTTCCTAATTTTCAAACAATGAACGACATTCCGTCAATCATTTTCAAAAATCTTCAAATTTTTCTTCGAATTCCGAAAGAGTGCGAAAACCCCTACAAAATGAGACCAAGATAAAGTGTTTGCGATGATTCGATCCAAAGATATAGCGTTTTTAGGGGAAAAAAAATGTTCCTTTTTCAAGAACTTCGGTGGCGCGCGATTAAGTGTTCAAAAAGCCGTAACTTCGTAACCAATGTTTCTTTTTAACAAAGGAATACGGGTTGCTTTTTTTTCGTCGAACAACATCATATTTCAATTTGGAAACATTCTGCGACATTCCGATTTCCATTTTAGCCTTGCCTGCCCGGATTTGAGATGGATTCGGTCTATACGCATCGAAACATTCCATAGATCGTTGTGTCAACGGTGCTGCCATCTTGACGCGTCGAGTAAATTAAACCGCGAACGTAATTTCAGATTTTCGGGATTTTTCTAGTTCGGGACTTCTATTGTCGAACTTTCAATATTCGTGGCGGTGATTTCGGAGTTTTCGAACTCCCAAAATTCGTATGATACTTAGACTACGTATTAATGTCCATTCTGTGTTCGACTTTTCGAAACTTTATGATTCTCCAAATCAGACGTTCGGAATTTTTTAATTAGTAAACTAAGAATTCGGATTGTTTATCTCTTATTGGATACGGGTTCGAAATAGTGCCTCAGGATGTGCAATGATTTTCACATCACTTCGACTCGGCACTTTGACCATTCTGCTTTTGTGGTGATCGAATATTGAACCTCGAGCTAGATGAGACCTTACAAAACTTTTAGTTCGGTATTTTTGAAGTCGGAGTTTGAGTCTTTCGGCAAATAATCGTTCGGAATTTCGAGCCCGCCCCTTTGTATATCGCTCGGATAATCTCGTACCCAACGAATATGGATCAGAAAATACGCGGCGACAATTTTCACTTTTGTATAGCGGTGACGGCGATCACGGTCATTATGATTTTTTATGTCAATCGGACTCGTTGCGTGATCCATATCCATTGGAAAGAGATTTCAATCAGACACAAAGTGTGTCTTCTATTGACTTCGAACACGATGTGCCGCTAATTCAACAGCAGTCCGTTAAAAATTATTTTCTCACACCCGGTCGCAAAATGCCACTTTTCATACCTCTTGAGCGGGCGCAAAACAGATCTTTTCGGCCCTCGGGCGGAAATGTGCTTTGCGCCCGCCTAAAGCGGGCGCAAACGACTCTTTTCCTGCCCTTGGGCGCAAAGTTCCGTTTTGCGCCCGCTCACTCGGTCTGAAAAGAGGCATTATTGCAGACCAGGTGTTGAGAAAAAAATCGTGTGCAACACGGGCGCAAGGCTATTTTGACGAATGTTATTGCAGTACTCGCCTTCGGCTCGTACTGCAAATTTCACACTCGAAAAATAGTGTTTTGCGCCCTTGATACACAATGTACTATTTCGTAAAGCTGTACCAAAAAGACCTACGTTGTCTGAGAAGGAAAAGTGCGACAAGATAAATGAAAAACGACGCGAAACACATGGACTGAACAAAAAAATTACATTGACTGAGGATGAAAAGCGTGATAAGGTAAATAGAAAACGACGTGAAACATATAGGCTGAACAAAAAAACAGAAAAAGTATCTGAAAAGTCAAACAAAAATAAAGAAAAAGCACATAAAAAGTTAAGGCTTAACGAAGATGCAGAGAGCGTGGGTGTAGATTATGCAAATTCAGCGATTGTAGTTAAGCGGGGGACTTCTGATGATAAGATTATTACATTGACTGACGATGATAAGCGTGATAAGGTAAATATAAACCGACGTGGGCTGAACAAAAAAATAGAAAAAGCATCTAAAAAGTCAAGGCTTAACGAAGATGCAGAGAGCGTGGGTGTAGATTATGCAAATTCAGCGATTGTAGTTAAGCGGGGGACTTCTGATGATAAGATTATTACATTGACTGACGATGATAAGCGTGATAAGGTAAATATAAACCGACGTGGGCTGAACAAAAAAATAGAAAAAGCATCTAAAAAGTCAAGGCCTAACGAAGATGCAGAGAGCGTGGGCGAAGATCGTGCAGATTCTTCGACTTCAGTTAGGCGAGTGACTTCTGATGATGAGATTATTACATTGACTGAGGAAGAAAAGCGTGATAAAAATGTAAAAACAAGGCTATCTAAAAAGTCAAGGCTCGAAAGCTGTTTTTACGGTGATATATTGAATAATATACATGCAACTCTAGAGCCATTAGATATTGGGGATATGACAGTGGTTTGTAAACATTGTGAAGCTGTTTCATTTGTGAATGAGCCGGGTAGGACTCCGAATAATTGTTGCCATGGAGGAAAAGTGCAATTGCCTCCCTTAACAACATATCCAAAAGAATTGGAAGTTCTTCGCGAAGGAAACGATCAGGTTTCTGTACATTTCAGGCAATTTATCAGATCGTACAACGATTCGTTCGCATTCGCATCATTCAATTGCACGGTTCCTGATATTGGAGGTCGAGGGCCATACATTATGAAAATTGTAGGTGATGTCAGTTATCTAATTCCAACAAGTTTGGAAACCAACGATACCTGTGCACGGTATGGACAGATATATATTTACGATCAAGAAACTCAGCTTACTCTACGAGAAAATAATTTACGACGAGTCAATTTATTGAAAAAAATAGGTGAAATAATTAATGAAAGCAATCCTTATGCAGATAATTTTAAAACATTACATGAGCGGTACAACGCTGGAGAATCTAAAGTCGTTTTAAACTTTGTATCATTGAAAAGTGATGATCGACGGCGATATAATGCACCAACTTGTGGTGAAATGGCAGCTTTAATCGTATCACAGGATGGGTTAGTGTCGGAGGATGTTGAAGTACAAGTTTTTCCAAAACAAGAAAAAATGCTTGGTTATATTCCAAAGTCATCACATCATGTCGATCCAATGACATTTCCACTATTATTTCCAAGCGGGGATCTTGGATGGAGTTTTAATTTGAAACACGTTGGGACAAATAAAACAATTTCGCCAGTTCAGTATTACGGCCACCGTTTAGCGCTGCGACCTAAAGGGGAACAAAATCATTTAATACGAAGTGGACGTTTAACACAACATTACGTTATTCACGCATATTTAACGGTAGAATCACAACGTTTTTTTTTTTTTGAGAAATAATCAAAAAAAACTCAGAATCGAGTGTTATCAAGGAATAACCGATCATATTGATAACAGCGCAGCTAATACTTCTGATCAAATTCGACTTGGAAACATGATGATTTTACCGTCTACGTTTCCTGGTGGTCCACGATACATGCAGCAGCAATATCAAGATGCAATGGCAATATCTAGGAAAATCGGAAGACCAGACTTATTTATCACTATAACTTGTAACCCAAAGTGGCCGGAAATCGTTCGAGTTTTAAAAACGTTTCCACCGAACACCACGGCAAATGATATCCCGACAATCGTTTGTCGGATATTCAACATTCGCCTCCAACGTATGTTGAAAGAAATAACTGATGGATCTGTATTTGGAAAAGTTGAAGGTTTCGTGTACACAATCGAGTTTCAAAAACGTGGTTTACCACACGCACACATTCTCATGATTTTGAATTATCAAAATAAATTGCTAACTTCAGAAAGTATAGATCGTTTTATATCTGCAGAGATACCAGATAAATCAAAATATCCGCAACTACATCGAGTTGTAGTAGCACATATGTTACACGGCCCACATACGTCGAAAACTATCTGTTGGAATGATCAAGAAAAATTATGTTCAAAAAAATTTCCAAAAGAATTAATACAAGAGACTGACATGACTGGTCGCGGTTACCCAAACTATCGTAGACGAAAGAATTTCAATGAATTACATTTTTATAAAAACAGAGTAAACGGTAGGTTGGTAAGGGTTGATAACAGCATGGTTGTACCTTACAATCCATACTTACTTGTTAAATATAATAGTCATATTAATGTCGAGTACTGCGCATCAATTTTGAGTATGAAATATATTCATGACTAGAAGGCGTTGTTCCTCATTCGCTCGCTTCGCTCACTCACTCGGTCGGAAGAGAGCGTTGTTCCTTACTCGCTTCGCTCGCTCGGTTGTCAGTGATATTTCAAATATTTTGGGAGTGTATACTATCACGCTGTGCAATTGAAATTGGTAGAGGATTGAATAACGATACTGCCCACTTTTAGCGTTCGGTTATTAGGTGGAAGACCATTGGGTGTCAATGAATTCATGAATTCTATCGGGAGAATATTACTCATATCAGTATTATCTTCGTCTTCGCCTGTATCGACACTCATTTATTCTACTCCAACATTTTTAATTTTCTGACAATATTTCGTTGTTGATGGCAATGACATCCACATTGGTTGGAGCTAATATAACCTTTCCATGATTTGAGGTATCTTGAGGACCGACGCTTTCTCCAAATATTTCTCGCACAATTTTACCATTCGAGCTGGATTCCGTAGGAAATCGTTGAGAACTTCGTTGTTACGTTTGAAAGAATCGCCAAATACACCATCCCCAACTCGCAGAAGCCATTGCTTGAAATCTGTCCATCATTGTCCATCAGAGATGCGAATATTGCCCTTCAATGACAAGTATACAAATTGATTCCATACGCTGCTTCTTGTCACACAGGCCTCTCAAATTTGTGTTCTACTCCGACGTCTCACAACTGGTAAAGTTTGCCGAAAATTCCCAGAAATTATGACTATTTTACCACCGAATGGTTCGTTAAATTCGCATACATCTCTTAACATACGGTCAACAGCCTCCAGTGCATACTTCCTAGATTCTAACTTTCACATCTCGAATGTGCAACCCTTGTGCAGAATTCGATTTAATATTACACGTTAAGCATTTATTTGATTGTAACGGTAGTTTTAAAGTGGAGTGTGCAGTTCTTCCTCCTTTTGATAAATTCGCTACGATTCTAGTCCATGCTACAGGCAGCACTATCTATCAGCAAACCCATACTTCTCAATAAAAAAACGTGAATAACTTTTTTCGCTGCCACCTGGACCATCCAAATGAATGCACTTATGCCTACGCGACGTACAGCACGCATAACTGCGTCATATACAATACGTTGACGTTTCGTTGACGTTTCGTTGAACTATTAACCAATGTTCTTACCATCTGTTCGATAGCAGTGATGTCTTCGACATTGTCTGTGACACACGTAAATACGTAACCTTCTTTTAAGTCCGGTAAACTGAAATTTTGCCACGTGAATCCATGAAATATGAGTATTTCATTGATCACCTGCAAGGCCTTTCGTTCGATTGTTTCATTCTATTCATTTCGATCGACCAACTCGTATTTCTATTTTACGCAAACAGCCTACGCATCTCCTTCGGAAATTTAATACACGATCCAGCTTCAGCCAAACATTCGTCGCATTCTTCGACATCAGTAACTAACTCTCGCGCTACAGCTGCCACAAAAAAGGATATGTATATCGTACCTCCATAAGTTCGCAAATCATCGTATGATTGTGCTCCCGGGAAACGTGATAACAACAATCTTAAATAATAATGCTCTTTTTTTCTGGGACTCACGAAATATATTCTACTCAATTTTATTAATTAATTACTAACTAACACTAATTAATTAATTTGGTTCGCCTCGTCCGATAAATTCAAATATGTGAATGTATAAGATAGCGAACGATAGAGTCACCAAAACAAACACCTGACACTGGGACAATGACGTATCTAGTATACCATAATACAAGTTTCGAGTGAAGATTCCTTCAGCCCCTCGGTGGTCTAATTGGACAGGGCGTCGCAGTACAAATGCGAAGGTCCCGGTTCAAACCCGGGCCGGGGGAATTTTTACTCGAAGAATTAAAAATAAAAAATTTGATTTTTCTATAGGTTTTTTCGGTCCCACCAAGGTT